>VRMD01000882.1:0-20750 GCA_009872375.1 Sminthurides bifidus | reverse complement strand
AAAACTTTCCAGGCTCAACTTTTCCAATTGGGTCATAAAGGTAAAAAAAACTAAGATCATGTGTCACCAGAATAAGGGGAAAGAAACAACAAGTTTATTACGAGATCTTAAACATGGTCCCGTTACATGCGGGTGCGTTCTTGCAAGGTAAATTTCACTTAGGCACGAAGGCTCGGATATTACAGTAGAGCAGAAGCAACGTTTCCAGCACTCCGACCGCGGTTAGTGAGTATAAGCTGGTCTAAAAAAGAAAATTGAACATGGAACTGGCTCAGAGCCAATCCTCGAAATGGCACTGCAGACAGGTGCAAATCCTCCAGGCTGAGCACCTAATTCCCTCGTATTTCACACCTGTCCTTGGAAATTACACCCTCGCTTCAACCCCTCAAGTGGGGTTGGAGCTAAACGGAGAAGAAGTAGAGATGCACACGGGTCTCAGCCGGGAATTGAAGGTGCATAAAACCGTGTACGGGACGGCTGCTCACTTTCACTCTCTGTAACAACTCGTTACACTGGGTGTCAAAATACATGGAGGAAGTGTGGAAGAGCCGAGATTTTGTCCGACACGTATATGCATAATGGGAAAAGTTGGAGGGAATTCTATTTATCCGTTTTGAAACGAGGGTGAGCATGTTTATGACAAGTGGTAAACAACCAGTGTCTTACCTATGAGGAGGAAGATGACTACGGCATGGAGAAAGTACGTGAGTGACATGATAAAATTACACCACTTTCACTTCCCCACAAACAAAGCTCAACTTAGCACACGGAATGTCCACTGTTGTCTCCCACAGGACTGCACCAAGGCTCTGTTGTTGTCACGCCACCATCACATGCTTTCAGCCTCGGTAATTGCTTCGAGTTAGAGTCAAATCTCCACAATGAAATTCACCTCCGGGGTGCACTCCACCACAACAGGTACATTTCAGCCCGCTTGCAGCAGCATTTGTACACTGCAAAAGGCTCCTGGTTAGAGAAATCCCTTCAGCCAAGCCTAGTTTCTTACCGAGGCGGCACCAGTCCACAGTCACGGGCTTGAAAACTTGAAATGCACTTAAAGCCGCGACCCTGAGGCGGGAAGACGGCATTAGTTTATCAGATTTCTAAACTTGGATAGTCTTCCAGTCAGCAAACTACATGTATGGAGGAGGGCGCGCATCCTGCGGCAATTTTTACCACCGATAAAACAGTTAAGTCCTGAAACACTTTGCCAACAAGATTTGGGGGGAAAAGTTGAGCTAAAACTTTGGGAATTTCACAGATTTTTATCCAAAACTAGGTTGAGGGTATTGACAAGCTTGGATGGAGTGACACACTCTCGACTCGCCCACTCAGGGCGGGAAACCACATACGTTTTTGGGGACGGGTGTAAAAGTTGAAATCAGAGGGTTTTGCGTAATCCGACCGTGTACTTGAAGAATATTTGAAATCTTTCCCAGTCAACTTTACCAACAACACTGCTCCGATGAGACAAGTTGAACGTTTCACATCTCCCCGTCCACTCTCCAGCAGCTGGAGCTTCCTCCCTGTTTTAAAGGGAAGATGAAGCCACCTGCTTTCCTCTGTTCAGTGTTCGGGTACACAACAGCCGTTGCATGCTTTGTCCCACTGGTCCAAAATTGCGCACAGTGCTTATAGTTGAGAACATGGCGAAATTTTCACCAGCCCAGGCTCTCTCTCTCTCTCCGAGAGGGTGGCAAACTTCCACAACATCCTCTGCCTGGTCTGGACCGATACTTTCACCAGTTTGGCTTGGTGCTTTCTCTCTCCGTGCAACCGTGCTCTGCCTCATTCTTATCACTTTTAGCTGCACTCTGTCGCTTGACTGATATTGCCCATCATCATCCCCCTGAACGTAACTAAATGCATATGGGGTTAGGCCACAGGAGCAAAGGACAGCTGATTCATGGGCTTTAAAATTGCGCACAGTGCTTATAGTTGAGAACATGGCGAAATTTTCACTAGCCCAGGCTCTCTCTCTCTCTCTCTCCGAGAGGGTGGCAAACTTCCACAACATCCTCTGCCTGGTCTGGACCGATACTTTCACCAGTTTAGCTTGGCGCTTTCTCTCTCCGTGCAACCGTCCTCTGCCTCATCCTTATCGCTTTTAGCTGCACTCTGTCGCTTGACTGATATTGCCCATCATCATCCCCCTGAACGTAACTAAATGCATATGGGGTTAGGCCACAGGAGCAAAGGACAGCTGATTCATGGGCTTTGTCCTCCACTGTGTGTTGTAACAATATGGATTATCTGAAAGGACATCAGTATACGAAACACAATGTCTAAAAATGGGAGCATTGTGCTCTTTGAACGGTGGATAATAACTTATAGCTTCCGGTTTGAATTACCTATACCGTTAAATCTTGCTTGAAAATAGTTTTTTTAACCCTTACAGTATGAACGGCAAGGCCATCCTACTATTCATACGAATGCTGCTAACGTAAGAGACGCGTAAAGGAAATTCTTGCATTAGTGGCAAATCAAAATGAAGTACCTGAATCCTTCAAGTTTTTCATGCATCCATTGGAGTTAATATTAGACCTTGAAGCATGACGTCTGGATGGTTTTAAAGTTACAATTCACGAAGGCATCAAGCTGTCTGTAGCCATCACTGGTGTTACATGTCTTTCCATTAGAGTCAGAATAGCTGAGGTGTCAAGACTTCAAGAGAGCAGTCTGTGTTTACGTCAGCAGATGGGCCTATTGAAAATCTGCTCGGCTTTCACTCATGGTTTTAACTCGTGTGTATGCATCATGAACGTGTATGCTTAATCCCAGCCCCCCCCCCAATTCAAAAATATAAGCTGTGTCACTTTGTGATCCTAATTTCAAACTGGAGATTTCCGAAGAACTCCTCCGTAGGAAGCGCAATCGGGAACTGACAACTGATGGCTGATGTCAAGTCGAGTCTAGGGGTTGCTGAAAGTTAAATCACGATTCAAGTCATATGTAGTCAGTGCACATCTGGTTCGCAATATGAACAACGTGGAAAAAACTGCAAGATATTGCAAGTATGTATCGAGGTAAACATGTACATCCGGCATACGATCTGAGGGGAAAGTTATAAATAATTTACAACGGCGACTACCGGCCAGGGAAGCAAGTGCAAGATGCTGGAGCGAAGATAGAAACATATTTGGGAAAAGACAAAGGCAAACAGGTTCAGGGGAATGCAATTTTAACGGGAAAGAATGATGCATCAATGCATGACAGCATGACCGTGAGGAAGATCACCGTGGTTACCGATGCTGCAAGCTGATGAGGGTATACATTGCAATTTAGCATTTAGCCCCTTGGATGGGGAAAAATTCGAGATGGAAAGAATCTCCAGTTCAGTTCTTGAGAGGGTGAATCCGACCATTACAGCCATTCGAAATATTTAACCCTATTACATCGGACAGTGTGACACCCTTTCAAGCTACTGTGAGACTGACGGAGACCGACCTTCCTCCCTGTGAAGTGCCCAGAAGTAATTTGTGCTAGCTGTTGAATGGTGCTTGTGAAAAATTATTCGGCAACTTTCATCCTTGACCAATGTTCAAGTTCTTAAGTGCCAGAACATCACCGTGACTTGTTTCCGGATCCGCGGTTGAAAAAGCAGTAAGTTAAAGATGTCAGAGAAATATAGGCTGGAAGGGTTAAGATTCTGCAAAGGCATATAACTCAAAGCGATTGAATTGCTAGCGGACAACGTCATTGAGGCGAACACTGAATTTCTTGTCATTTCACAGATTTACTTAAGGAATTTATGTCATTGGTGAACTGAACTGGTAACTGGACCAAACCAGGCGACAAGTCGACCTTCTAAACTGAAAGTAACTTTTTGATGATGATTTTCAAACTTCAAAGACTTAATGACCGCGTTCTGAATGCATGTAGTTTTGCGAGTGCGGAATGTCAGTTCTGTAACTTGATTTTGTGGCCTTATTTGAGCAATGAGCCGTCCCAACATTAGCAAAATTTCAAACAGAATGCAACCATCAGAATCAAGTTACTAAAAAGCAAAAGTCTTACTTTGTCAACTTTTTTTACCCGGCCTATTCTCTTAATAGTGTTTCTACTACTTATGTGAGGGCAAGAGCAAAAAGAATCCAAATGGGTTGTCAGATTAGGGATGCAGAAAGGAGTGCAAATTCTGCATCTCGGCATTGCAGAACGGATGTTGGAAAGATGTTCGCCATCGAGCCCATTATTCCATCGCATGCATTCACCTAATTCCGTCAAATAAATCTGCACGCCAGGAACTCGGATTTATGTAACCGTGACCTGCATCTGAATGAGCGGTTCAAGAGCTGCTACCAAAGGCAATTTAATGGGAATTTCTAAACAGCGTAGCGAAGATAGTGGAGTCCTCTGGTGTTAGGAGATGCTATTTTCTGCATGGAGAAAGTCCATGTACAAAGTGAACCATTGAGTGATGATACGCTCAATGACTTCACCAAGTGTTGACCCTGCTGAAAGAAGGCGCGGTCACTTAAACCTCGTTCAGGATTTTTTGTTCATGTGTCGTACATACTAAAACTACGCATCTGGGTTACCTTGGGATCTGCAAGCATACTGCGTTAAAGGGCAGTCTGCGTTGCGGATGCTGAATGAGAACGTGTGTCCGGTCTAGAGATATGGAGCATGACGCTTTGTACTGTTGAAGCTCAAATAGATGGCTTTGGCTTCATCTGGGGCTGTTGTGTCAAAACAAGCACTTGACAACAAGTAGCGTTTAGTATGCTATTTAACGTTATGAAATATTCCAAAAGTATACTATAGTTTGCTATAATTAGATTAGGGTAACCTTGAAGGATGATGGCAATGAGTACAATATGCAGATTGTTTTCCCTCCTCCATCCTAGCGCCGTATAGAATTTTATTCCGTGCACCCATCTTTAGCATTAGTAGACATGCAGTCGTAGAGTTGGAGGGTAGATCATTGGAACTGCACGGTTTGTGTTTACATTACAAAAACATTTAGAAAGAATAAGTTTTAACAACTTAAATTAATTAGGACATTTCATTCAATATCAACTATTGATACATTAGGGTTTGTCATGTAAGAAATAATTTTAAATGTTATTTGAAAAAGTTCTTTGTTCTGTGTCGTGATAACTGATATCGGCGTTTTAATTACGTATCTCATAAGATAGTTCTTGGATGCAGTGTGACGACTAAGTGCGAGGTTTTGTAGCTCATTCAGTTTAATTGTGAATTGTTTGTTTGTGGTGCGATGAAAGAGGGCTGTCAGCGTCGAATGTGAGTGCCCGAGGCATTTGTTGTAAGTGTGTGTATTGATTTTGGATCGATAGATTGATTGAGTTCTATTTGTATTGCTCGTTCCGGTGGGACAAAAAGGAGAACAGTGGAACAGTGCCGTTTTGGCGGCGGATGGTTGTAATCCACCAAGTGGTGGAACAAACTAACTGTTGGGGAAGGCATGGATGGCGAATTGAGTCAAATTATTGCTGACACAACTGACGGCTATTATAATGAACGGATCGGTGTTTCCGAAGACGATGAGGACTCCTTCTCAACTGAAGATTCCAGCGTATCTGAAGAACCATCGGAGAATGTTTTACGCACTTACGTAGTGGTGGTGAACGATGATGGTTCACTTGTTGTAGACAAGACTGGTTTGATTGATCCGGATGGTGAGTTGGAACCCATTCCTGTTCACCGGCAAATGCTCGGAAACGTAACTGTGTCTTTTGGAAGTGCTCGTTTTCTATTTGCATTAATTTTTGTGATGATTTCGTGATTGCAGCCTCGGATCCGCAATGTGTTATACCTGTAACATTACCTGTGAATAAACTTAGAAATCCAAATAACCCGTTCCCGGGAGCCAAAATCATGTCTAATTCCGTAGGAAGAACAAGGAAAACGAAGCCGCAGCCAATGTTGTACGGCAATGCAGATGGTAGTTTTGCGTATCAGGATTCTAGCAACGCACAGCTAGGTAATTTTAATATCAGATTTGACATTGTTTTAAGCGTTGACGAAACAAGTGCTGACCTTTGTTCGTGTTTAAGGTCCTACTGCGCAAATGGAAATCGATCAGTTAGACCCTCAAGACATGGCAATGTTAGAAAGCGTGCTTCAGTCTGCACAGGCTGGAGACTTGTTAGGCACGCTCAACTTTAATAACGATGTAACTTCAAATTCGGTCCCGGGTAAGATGTTCTAATGGCTGAACTGTTTGCTTATTTGCGGATCTCTTATAGTTTAACTCTCAAGTCTTGTATCGTTTGTGCATTCTCGTCTATCATATTTGTGCCTCAGGTGGTGGTGCTCATTTGTGGGACCACAGTTACTCTGCATTGTCAGCTGCACCTATCCAGCAGCAAATGACAGTTTCTGAAGCTACCTTGTCGCAAGCTTCTGCTAATGTTCTCAAACGAATGGGTGAGTCCTTGGATGAAGGGTCACCATCGCCTACTCTGGGCAGAAGTGCAGGTCGACAGGGGCCTAATATGCAAGGCCGAAGAACTAACGTTGTTAGTTCTGCCCAGTCTCCTGCTATGCACCACACACCTTCGTCAAGCTCGAACTCACCAAGTGCTCGCCGTGTTTCTGAAGGTAATTCTTGTGATATGACTGACAGTGTTCTTGTAGAAGGTGGCCTAAGTTTAATGCCTGTGCTGTTGTGCGGAATATAGAATGCTTATCAACTTACATAACTTAATGGTAGTCAAGTAGTTTCTAACAATTTCTTTAACCCTTGCTTATGCCTGCTAATGACTGCTAATGACAGGAAAACAGTGTGCCTTTAGTTATCTCTTGTCGTATTTGTATCCTATTAAATTTCGTTTGCTTTTAATTTTATGTGATGCATGGATGCGCCAATAAAGTTCTCTTTGCACAATGGCTGTATCAAATTTATTGGTGCTTGACACTGTTGTATCTTACAGGCCGCAGTAATGAAACCATCTGTCCTATGTATAGTGGGGTCATGCCGGAAGTAATATAATTGCTACTTTAAGTATAAGTACTATTGTTACCGTAATGAACGTGTTTCACGCAGGTGATAGTGGAAACATTCGTCGCTCACAACGGCACCAAGATCGAATTGAGCGGCAGGAGGCGGAACGTATTAAAGCCGAAAATCAACAAATGCTTCAACGAGAAAAGGAAATGATGCTCGAGGGACACCAGACCGTTGTCAAACCTATGGACGCTTCACCAGTTCCCACATCAGTTGACACCCCGCCACCTGCAGATACTCAATTACTTCTATCATCAGCATCTAGTAGTGCTACCTCATCATCTGATAAGTACGGCTTACTCTCTGAACAAATTTCCTTAAAGATTACTCTTTAGAGCTAACGAGGCTTTCCCTTCTTGCCAGGAGACCAGCGAGGCAGCGTAAGCGTCCAGCCCACTTATCTGATGCCAATTATGTACAACTAGACGAGGATGGAAGGCCCATTGAGTTGATGCAAGCTATGTCACCAAGCATAGAAGACATGGCTGGTACCTTTAATGACGATGGATCACCTAGCTTAGCTATTTCTGCGGATATAAAAGAGGAAAGTATGGATGCTGGGGATTTAGTTGAAGAAGATGATCCCAACAGGTGAGCCGTTATCTCAATGTATGATTTTTCCTCTTTGCATCTATGGACCATAACATGGTGAGATTTATTTTTCAGATTATGGTGCCTTTGCAAACAGCCTCATAATAATCGCTTCATGATATGTTGCGATCAGTGCGATGATTGGTTTCACGGAAAGTGTGTTAATGTGACTAAAGTTCAGGCTAAGTTATGGGAAGCTGAAAATAAAAAATGGTACTGCCCACCTTGCAAGAAAGCTTTGAACATAGAAACTACGGGTACCTCAAGTCAAACACCCCGGAGAAGAGGTAGACCTGTGGGGAGTGGGAGAAGATCAAGTGGAACACCTAACCGAGATCCACAATCTCCTGAAGTAATTAAGCTTGAGAAGAAGGAATTAGTAAGAAGTCATTCTGTTATAGATCATCCCAAGAAACAAGAAGTCGATCCCAATGCTGCTCGTAGAAAAAGTTCATCTGGAATTCCTGAAACGTCAGATTTTGCAACTGGTCGTGTTGGTAAGATATTCACACTAAACTTTTCCATCTTTGTAGGAATTAAATTAAAATGATTAAGACTTGATTGATTCATGACTGGTTCTGATCAATGCATGTATTATCTGTAGGTTGTGTGCAATGTTCAAATCCAGCCAAAGAGGGAAGTGTATACTGTAGCAACGAATGCGTCAGTGAATTTGCTGCCGCGGCTGCCAAGAATAAGGAAGACGCAAGCGCGGTTCCGGTGACGCCTTCTTCTGCCGAAATAGACGTACAGCCAGTCACTTCAGTTCAAGGAAGTAGCGAAAAGAAGGAAGATTCTAAGAAAAAGGTACAATTTAGGCAAATCAAATAATTAAGTCAGCCTTGAATTAATACTAAGTAGAACCATGATGATGCAAACATGTTTTTTTCTGTGTGTCTAGCGATTTTTGTCTACGAAGTCGGATCAGCAAAAGAAAACTCCGGATATATTCGCTTTCCACGTCATTCAGTCTGGGGCTACGAAATCAACAGAAATGGTCCCTGCCCGCCCCAAGGAAGCTCATACGACGAACTCTACTTCGAATCAATCCAAAAACGTGAGCAACAATGCGAGTGAAAAATCAAGCAATTCGAGTACACCAAGTAAATCTGCGCCTTCACCAGGAATTTCTGCAAAGCAATTTTATGGAGCGGAGGTTTCTAGCAAAACACCTCCTATAAAAACTGCAAAAGAAGAAACAGGAAAAGTCTCGAGTGTAGAAATAAATAAGTCCGATGTGAAGGCGAAGGCAAAGACTCCGTCGAAACACCTCACTGGAGACAATGCCAGTGCTGAAAAGCGTAAGTCTAAGGAGCACCAGAGAGAAATAGAAAAAGAAAAGGACGCAATCCATGGTAGGGATACTGAAAAGCGTACAAGAGACAACATTAGGAAAAACCTGCGCGAAGCCTTTACGGCTCGGCACTCACAGCTGGACGATACAGATAAAGCCACCATTCCTGAAGCGAACACTCCTCAAAAAATCGCGGAGGATATTGAAGAAGAAATCTACTCCGCTTTTCCTGTCAATAGTGGTTCTAAATATCTTAACAAATATCGCAGTATAATTTTCAATATCAAGTAAGTCTATTCTCTGTTGCTCTGAAAGACAATTTTTTAATACAGTTCTATAATTAAAATATTCTTCGCTGTTAACAGGGATCAGAAAAATTTCTTGTTCCGGGAAATTCTGCAAGGTAACGTGACTCCGAAGCAATTAGTAAAGATGGATCCTACGGAGATGGCCAGCTCTGAGCTGGCTGAATGGAGGCAGAAGGAACAAGAAAAGAATCTAGAAATGATTAAGAGAGCGGAGCTAGAGAAACTCGCGGAAGCAAAGAAGCAGGAACTTCTGGATAAAGGTGCGGATGTTGAAGTGGTAGAACAGAAGAAACAGCTTGATATAGCTGACGTTCTGGAATTTAAGGATGTGCCAGTCGACTCTTCTTCTCACGACTCTGTTGAAAAAACAAGGGATGAGAAATCTAGCCACAGAAAGTTGTCTTCATCAAAGCATTCTGGGGGGACGACCAAAGATAAACACTCAGACCGTAAAAGTCACTCATCTCACGAAAAAGGCAAACACGAAAGTAGGGATCGAAAGTCTCGCCACAGAAGCAAGGATAGAAGAAGTAAAAATGAAGCAAAGGGCAAAGATTCTAGCGACAAATCGAAGGAAAAGCATGATCGTAAGAGTGAAAGAAGAAAGAGTGACCATGACCGCTCACGGAGCCGTCATGTTTCTGAGCGTGTGAACGATTTGGGGAAGGAATCTCCGAAAAATGGAAAATCAATTGAGGTAACTTGGATCTTTGAACGATGGATAAAGAAAATAATCGTTAAAATTACCGTTCAGTAATCAAATCTCCTGTTCCTACAGAGTGCTGAGTATAAGAAAGAGCGCAAGGAAGAGAGTCCGGTTGTTCCTCCTCAGGAGGATGTAGTAATCAAATCAGGTGCGCTTCTTATTTATACTCTTTTAACAATTCGTAATATTTTTACTACTTTATTTGGATACTTTACAGCAATGATTACAAATACTTTAAATTTCTAGGTACGGCTCTTGGCAAAATTATGGATGTAGAACAGGAACTTCCGTCATCAACCATCAAAACTCCAGACTTCGCCGATGAGAAGAAGGACGGAATGTCAATGCCCTTGCTGAAGACTACCTTAATGATGCACGAGTTGGGCCAATTTAATGCGTCTGTGTACAACGTGTCACACAACTCGTTGGACGGTATTTTTTTTCCTGAGAGTCCTGTGCCAATTGTAGGACGAATCGCGCCTGAAACGGTGTGGGATTACATTGACAAGATGAAAAAAACCAAAGTAAGTTCTGGGGTTCAACCACAACTTGGCTGTCTACTCATTTTGATTTATGGGAATGAGGATATTTGTTTTGTTTTACCCTTCATGTTGTTCAGGTCGATTTTAAATAACTAAGATCTGCTTCGTTTGTAGGAAGTGATCGTACTTCGTCTCCAACCAGAGCAAGAATCCGACTTTGCGGGATACATGGCGTTTTTTACTTACTTGTCATCTCGTGGTAGATTAGGAGTAATGGGTGGGCACAGCGCGCCTTTAAAAGACTGTTATTTGATACCCCTTGACAAGCACCAGCCAGTCAACAGGGTAAGTTCTTAGTTCGTCCACTGTATCATTTTAATGAATTATCTCAAAAGTGGTATTTCCGTTTACAGTAAACTGTGTGTGTAGCTGAATTTAATGTTTTTAACAGGCATTATTACCATTTCATGGCCCTGGGCTGCCAAACGACCGCAATCACTGCTTGCTGGCTCTCATTACTCGTCATGGTGACGGAAGCTCTACAGGTACACAAATTAAAAGAAAACTTTCTTCGGAAAGTGCGACTGCTGTATTGAAGAAGAAAAAACTCGGAGACACAAGTAAAGCCAGCACAAGACGTAGCATGATAGCTTCAACAGATGACTTGGAAGCGGAGGTTCTGAAGGCATCTGAGCAACCCGCTCCTGATGATGATCAGCCTTATACTCCTTGGGGGGAGGAGGAAGAAAGTGCTGAAAAGAAGCTGGAGGAGCTCGACCGTGAGATAGCAAAGGAAAAAGAGCAGATCGCCAACATTGCGTTTAATTTAAACCGGACTGAGCATATAGCCATACCAGGATTGGATGGAGATTTTCCACTAGAGCCTGCGTTGCCACAACTGCGTGAAGCGACGGTAAAAGAACTGGTACTTCCGAGTAGTTCCCACACTGACTCCGTCGTTCCCGTAAAAGTGGCACTTGAAACGTTATTTCCTGGAGGATTGGCATCTTTATCGGGGCAGATTGGAACAAGTATTGATTCCGCAATCGTTGTTCCGGATTCTCCTGCGTCTGAAACGAATTCTAAAACTGTTGGGATCAGTGATCATGAAGCAGTGCAGTCAAAAAGTGAACCCCCTGTTTTTGATTTGGACGAAGAAGCTTACTCGCCTACGGATTACTCCGAAGATTGTGCAGTAGTTGCTGTCAAACCTGCCGGTGCTAGTGAACCTTCATCTCAGGATACACCACCAAAAGAAGACGCTAGTGCATCTGAGGTGATTCCTGGTCTAGGTATCAGTGACAGCGACATAGTCCCCCTTTTCGCAGCTCCCACTGTACAAAAAATTCTTCCGGAAACTGCAGCCGCTGATGTTGACGAAGAACCGCCACCACCTGGAGATGTCGATGCAACAGTACCGGCGGCAAAACCTGCAAAAATCGCGTTAGATTCCGTTTTCAGTTTACCGTCAAGCTCGGTGGGAAAACCCAAGATTCAAATTAACTTAAAAAAGAAACTTGAACTTTCTTTGCCTGCTGATGCGTTTGAAGCTTCACCAAGTACGACACAGTCTCTGCGTGAACCAAGCATGTCCACTGCTTTTACTACCAATCTGAAAGAGCCGAGTAAAGCGCGAAATCCGGCTGAATCTGAAACAAAGGCAGAAGATACACCTTCGATGGTACCGTTTACTCCTTTCACTGGGTTGGATATTTCACCTAAAGTAAGTGTACCTACGCCACCTGTGCCAACTGCTTATCCACCAGTGGCGCCCGTCCTTCCTACTCTACCAAACATTAGCGTTCCACCACCTGGTATCATGCCATTTCCACTTCCCACTCCGCAAATTCAACCGCCTGGTTTACAACCTCCTGTAGTAGGCCCTCCACGACCCATGATTCCCGTTCCCCCGAAAATAGGCGGTATCGGGATTAATGTTTGCATTCCACCGCCTCCAATGCCAGGAATGGTTCCACCGCTCCCCATGCCACCACGGGGAGTGAATTTAAACTTGCCAAGATTCCCACCTGGAGGAATGGCACTGGGGACCTCGACTCAGCCGGTATCACCATCAAGACCTCGGCAAAATCGATTTGTTCCACCTTATGGTGAAAGAGGGGTGAACACACCCCAAGGTGGATCTACTCGTACAAGTACCCCAGCGTCGGCTTCTGCAAAAACTCACGGCAATTTTTCAAAAGGACCGGATAGATTTAGATCCGGAAGATTCTCACGATTCCGATCAAGATCGCGAAGCCCTGAGAGAAACCGTTCGAGAAGTCCTCGGAAAAATAGATCCAGAAGTCCGGGATCCATAAGGTCAAGAAGTCCGCATAGAAATAGGTCCGGCAGCCCAATCAAGAATAAATCACGTAGTCCGGCTAGTAGATCAAGAAGTCGAGGAAGAAACCGTTCGAGGAGTCCGCTTAGGAATCGTTCAAGAAGTAGTGGACGAAGTAGATCAAGGTATATTAGATAAGATTCACTTTCTGACTGCATTTTGTTAAGCTGTCTTTGGTGCGTTCATGCAGCTTTGTGGTCAAATACGAATTTAGTAACCAGCAACATTTTCTCCCTCTAGATCCCGTGATCGGCGACGGCGACGGCGGATTTCTAAGTCTAAGTCCAGAAGCCCGCAAAACAGGAGACGATCACGTTCTAGGTCTAAATCTCCAATGGGCAGAAGAAGATATTCGCGATCAAGAAGTCCATTGCGTAGTGCTCGACGGAGAAAATCTAGGTCACCCTCCCCAAATGTTAGCACCCCAGTTGTTAAAAAATAGAAGTTTTTCAAGTACACAGTTTTTCTTGTTTGTGCCCTGCCTCATTCCTTTAATATGGTGGGACAGCGCCTAGGAATTAGTCAACAAATCAAAATTTCGTTTGCTTGGTGAAACCACGTTTAGTGAGACTGGCTAGATTCTAGCGTGAGCATGTTCAAAATTGCGATCTAGTTTTAGAGTAGCAAATTAATGGGAATGGGAATAGATCGCATCGTTGTAGATCGCTGTGTATTGAATTGCGTTACATTTTATTATCAATGAGTAATTCAGAACATAAAGATTTTTTATAAGTATATCAATTTCCTTGGCACTAAGTCTTGGAAAACTTACACATGTCCTGTGGAAAGCTCATCTATCTGTGAACGTTATCGTATGAATATCGTATTACGCGCTTGATTTCGATGGAAATACATCAATAAGAAATAACTCAAGACAAGCAATTTCTCTGCAGCAAGTGTTTCATCACAGCTACATTGATTACAGAGTAGTCTTGTAGAGAACGTAAGTACACAACATGTAGTATAAATAACATGAGGGAAATAAGCGTAATAGCTAGTAGAAGTATGCCGCGAAGAAAAATCAAGTCTCTAATAGCTCATGAGATAAATCAAAATGTAGACATCGCACATCCATTCGGAATTACCTACTGCTACCACTTAAGTTAGTTGCAGTATAGCACAAGAGCGAGCAAAAAACAAAGGCCGTCAAGTCTGAAGACAACCATGTAAAGTAGATCATAACCGTGCGGAATCTACGACGGTGAATTTCGGGCACTCCGAAGAGGAGTAAAGCAGCGAGAGCCGTACTGGTCTTGGCCGAATCGTAAAATGCAGGAGGGGTGAACGAATGTAAACCGAAAACCAAGATTTCGTAAGCCATAAGATATAGTAAGAAATTACTGTCTTTTAGCAACCATGTGAGTGAAAAACTAAGAGCTAGCAATAAAGAGTGATGCACTTTCAGTGTAAATAGACTGATCTGCTTCGTCTGATTGTCTTGTTGAGCCGCAGCTGGAGTTTGAAATGCAGTTCGAGATGAGTCGAGCCGAGAGTTACTGATAACATTTGAAGGCTGAGGGAACGCGAAGTTACCGTCGCCAGAGTCTGACACGGTGGCACTTTCACTGATTATTTTCTTGAACGTATCAAGAGGCGGTGATGAAGCAGCTTTGTATTGATTGACACCAGACATCTCCGCCAGTCCAGCAATGCTTCTTAGAGCACCATCGCATTCCAAACTAGGTTTGCTAGAATCTGAAATGAAAGCAGGTCATGATTCAGTTTATGAACAACGAGGATACTGAATTGAATCAAGAAACTGAAACTGAAAACAAATTGAAAATTGACAATTACCTCCAAGTATTCTGTGCATCCTGGCCTCACTATTGGCTAATATCTTCCTCCGTCTTTCTTCTCGTCTTCTCTCTACGTCAGACATTTTCGTTATACAGTACACAGTGAAACAAGGCGTAGAAAGAATCCAAAATTTTGGACTGCGATGTATTGAATTTTCCGCAAACAGGTAAGTGAAACACAATTAAAGGCACCCTTAACGAAATTTAATTGCGATGCATGTTTTCCACTTTTAAATACACACGAAATGCAGAATACATTTTCGCTGTAGGTTACATGCATGCAATCATCAGGGGGGGCGTTTACCACCTTCTGCATGCAAAGAACCAAGAGAGTGACGACACTTGTGCACTAATAAACTCTCGTCACTTCAAGATCCTGATCCTGGAGTCTGTAGTGTGAGTATCCATATTATATGTGAATGTGTCTTTTTGTCGGAAAATAAAGTATAATTTCAAAGTTGCCGCGAATCCATAGCGCAGTGAGTATTATAAAAATTTGTCGTCAACAAGAAAATTTTTTAACTAATAAAGTATAATAGTGGACACAGCTGTGTTTTAGTTGCAATTTTGTCTTAAAGTCGTTAGCTGTAATTATTTTTCAACTGGGTAACATTGCAAGCTGGAAATGGATTTTGACAGCCCAGATGTTGCTAAAGAATTTCCTGGGCTATATATGGGTGATGTGGGAAAATCAGCGCCTGAAGGTCGTAAAATCGTAATTTAATTTATAATTTTTTCTCATAGGCTAATACCTTGCAACCTTGGATTAAATATACGGATTAAATTAAACGGATCGATTCGCTCAAGATTCTGACGTAAGCATCCAATACGATTAATTTAAAAGATGATTATGTGATGCAGATGAAGATGATGAAAAGCTGAAGAAGCGTAAGGAAAAGAAAGAATCCAAGAAGGAGAAAGGATATGCTGCTTTGGCTGGAGAGTCGTCTCCAGATGAGGATGAAGAGCCTAAGTAAGTTATTTTGCAGAACTGAGACCAATCTGAAAAAGTTTCCAGATTTTGGTGCATGTTACCATTGCATGGAGAGCGGACCTTCTAACATTTTGTGATTGTTTGTGCGTTCAAAGTGCTGGCAAGTCAAAGAAAATCAAGGCGTCGTTTAAACTATCATCTGCCAAGAAAAAGGACAAAAAGTCAATAGACAAGCCGGATAAGGAGAAAGCAATTAAGAAGAGTGTGAAAGAAAAAGAGGAGGAGCGTAAACCAGCCGAAAAGGATCACAAGTCTTTGGAAAAAGAAGTAGTCAGCTCGGAGAAGGAAAAGAAACTGAGTGATAAAGAGAAGGGTCGCAAATCTGCTGAAAAAGAGAAGGAAAAAGACAAGAAAGCCACAGAAAAGGATAAGGAAAAGGAGAAAAAGTCGGCAGAGAAGGATAAGGAGAAAAAGGCTGAAAAAGACAAGAAATTGGAAAAAGAGAAGAAGAAGGAAGAAAAGAAGAAAAAAACTTTGATTGGTGACTCCAGCAGTTGTGATGCAGGTGGTGTTGTTGCAGCAACTTCGTCGCCTGGACCAGTTGAGAAAGAAAAAGGACTCAATTTTAAACCAAGCTTTGAACGCATTTTTAAATGCGCCTGCCCCGAGGTTGCTGAAAAAGGATAAGGAAAAAGACAAGGACAAGGAAGCTAAAAAGTCCAAAGATGGAAGCAAAGTCAAGTTGAAACTGAAGCGGTCAAAGAACTCATTGGATGAGCAGTCCTCTCAGTAAGTAGTCGGCTGAATTACTAACATGTGCTGCATTTGCACTGGGTAGGATCTGAAAATAACTAAGAAATTGTAACGAACAATGTTTTTCTTTAGATCAGACATCCCGTTTGCTGTTTGTCATCAGTTTCCTGAAGAGCCAGAGGCTATAGCGAAAGAAATTAAGAAATACGAAGCTATGCTGGAACAAACTCATACACAAATCAAATCTAGCAAGAAAGTTAGCAAGAAAAGCGAAGAACAACTGTGGGAGCTACAGAGAACTCTGACGCAATTAAAGGTTAAGACTTAAATGCTTGTCTTGTAGAGTTAGAAGCTGTATATATCGCTCAATGTTTGTTTGTAGACAAAGATCGACTTTTAAACTTATAAATGCACTATATTTCAGAGGAAATTGCGATCAGTCAATGCCTTGTCTGTTGGTAACGCGAACGCGAGCAATACAATGGCGCATGCAAAACCAGGAGCTGTGCCCGCTGCCTTGCTTCCTGAATCTCAGAAACCAAGTACTGCGCCAAAAGAGCTTTCAAACAGCTCGAATTCGGGAACGGATCATTCGTTAAATTACGATACTGCAGATGGTAGCGTGAGCAGTAAATTTGAAGAGCAACAGGAAACTAGTCAAAGGAACCAAAAGCTTGATCTCGACCTGTCACTGGATTTTACTCGGCAGGATCATGTTGCTGCAACAGAAAATGTTTCAAGTGAAATTCCAGCGTCCTCCACGTCTGTGGTTCAGGAAGCTGCAAAAAGTTCTGTGCTACCCGACAGCAATCCTCACGCTGTCACATCGCTTGCGGTAGAAAATAGCCTGGATACAAAACATCTCACACATTTTGGTTCCGACAGTTCGAACTTCGCAAGTATCAGTCCTATTCCTGAAGTCGAAAAGTTGCAAGTGGAGGTTGAAGTTCATGCTATGAATGTTTCTCCTACCTTTCAAGATCCTGAAGAATTTTATGGCGATGGATCAACCACGCCAGATTCTCGAATCGATTCTCCATCCAATCAACATTTATTTAAGGCTCTAAGTTTCTCAGAAGATGAAGGGGAGGAGGAAGATGCCGACGAAATCACTGACATCTCTACGCTGTCCTTGCGGAACAATTATCCTGATAGTGAAACTGTTTCTGTTCGCGAAAAAGTTGTGGAAAGAATGTGTGAGAGTCAAGGCAAGATAGGAACTTCGGATAGAGTTGACACGATAAATCCTTTTGAAATGGCTGTGTTTCTGACAGACGAATATTTAATGTTTGAAAATGAAGCTTTGATTGGCTTTAATCAAGCCCTGTCATGGCGAAATAGCTAAAGAAGAAGCAGAAATTGAAGACCTGATGGACCAGTTGGAGCAAATGGAGAACGACGGTGTTGACATTGATGCGTAAGCTGTTGTATTTAGTTCAAATTTTTTGCATCTAGCTGGTTTATACGACAGCAAATCAGGTAGTTGAAGGCTAACTACATTGCTAAAATTTTTCTTTTTCACAGACCTGAGATAGACCTTGACTTGGATCAATTTGATAGCGACGAACTTTTATCTCTGTGGCAAATTACAAAGCTAGAAAATGAAGCTTTGAATGTAAGTAAGAGTGTGATGCCAGAAGGGAGGACTTAACGTTATACGCTAAAGCATAAAAAACACGACATTCAATGTAATTTATTTCATACACTGAAACTTTAATTATTGCAGGAACGAGTAAATCAGCTACGCCAGCTGGTTGCAGGCAGCAAGTTGGAAGAATTTCGATTGGAAACACGAGTGAAGTATTTAGAAGATCTTCATCATAAAGCTGCGAACACGGTACCAACTCCATGATAATTTTTTAAACTGCACTGACCATACAACCGCTGCTTTGGACCAAATGGATTCGCAAAGTTCATCACATGCTGACTTAGGTGCTTTAGATTTGGTTTAACTTGCTAGTAAACTTTACGGTTCCACCGTGCTGTTTTTAAAGCGACCCCCCTTTGAATCTCGACACAATCTTAGGCGTTTTTGAAAGTCCAGCACAGCTATGTTCAGACTAGATGCTGGCAAAGCTTCAAGTTCTAGACAAATTAAAAATGGTGCTATAAGCCGCGAGATCATTTTTAGTGACTGTATTTACGTATAGTATAATTTCATGCTAAGAGTTTTATCTAAGGAAATTGTTACCTTTTTTTATTGATGTTTTAATTTTTGTTGACGATACTACCGCTGAAGATGTACGAAGACGTTCCTTCAGATATGGCCACAGGAAGTAGTCCAGTGGTGACAAATCTTGAGATTTGCATGGCCATGAATTCCTGGATTTCTGTGACAACAGTTGATTGCCAAAATATTGTTTTAATTTTCTTATAACTTCTGGCGTGGTATGGGCTGGATTTCCGTCTTGTTGAAACCATGCATTCCCCTTGGAGTAACCCAGCTCTGGGAGCGAAATTGATGCCTCAGATTAAAATCTAAACTGGATTGATTCCTCAAAAAACTAATTGCGAACTAATGTACAACTGTGACACACCGTGCAGTTGAGGAACGATACGGCAGTTAAGCAAGCCAAGATATGCCATTCCTAATCAAATCCACAGAAACGAATTAACGAAAACGTTTAACGTTACTAATGTCTTATAAGTGACTATTACAACGATTTCACGTAGCGTTATCTTAGAAAGCCCTTTACCATCAAGTGGACGGCATAGAAAGTAAGGACCAATAATATGCTTTGAAGTCATTCCACACCAAAGTATAATTGATTCGTAAGAAGCATTTCCATGTGTTTTTAAATTAATAATAGCCTTCGTCTGAAAATACTATTTTATGCAGCATTGTGTCGTCTCTATGAAATTTATCAAGGAAGTTTTTTGCAAAAAAGTATCTTTGATGTTTCTCATACTCCGTCAAGCTACCGGTTCTGATAAATCGAAAGTGTGGCAACTGTAGGATTGCATACTTAAAAGATTTCTCAAGAAGACTGGTTTTGAAAGTTAGAAGAAATCTCGAATGTTTCATAGTTTCAAAATTTAAGGATATGTAATGATTTTTGATTCGACAAAAACCTCAAGAAAGCCTACACACTACTGATTGTAAGTTTGTTACAGGAAGCATAGACTTTAAATTTTTGATCTCGTAAGCCAGTCGAAATCTTGTTGCTTTCTTTGAGCACGTGGGCTGATCATGACGTTGATCACGGTTGGTGCATCGGTTACCTAAACAACATATCACCACGGTGTAGTAATTTCATTAGGAGATTAGGTCTCTTTACACTGTTGTTAAAGTTATGAGAATCACTGCAGTACGCGTCGTACCTGCATAGCTTTTTTGAGAGCCGCTCTCAACTGATCAGCATTTTTCGCAAAAGAAACCTTGACCTCCGCACATCTCGGCCATCTTTTCATATCGACAATTTGGCGTCAAACAGTTTGCAGGCGTCCTGTAATCATAGTGACTTTACTTTTAACTGCGAGGCATTTTTCATGCATATGGGAGAGCATACCAGAGCACAACATATTGAGACAATCACAAATTTAATTTCAAAGATGGGATACTCACACAAGACTCATCTCGTCCCCATCAGTCCGAAGATCTTTCCAGTCCCCTGCATCCATACCGCCGTAGATGCCGTTATTGTTGATAATCACACATATGATTGGAAGCTTGTACCGAAACATGGTTTCAAGTTCCATGCCACCGAATCCAAAAGCTGAATCCCCTTGTACGCAGACAACTCGTTTCCCCTTCGCTTCGTTTTGACAAAAGACAGCAGCAGCAATAGCAGACCCAAAGCCGACTCCCATGGTTCCGTATGTGCCGGCATCCAGCCTATGCCTCGGTTCTCGATTCAACAGCACCGTGCGACCTATGTCCATCGTGTTCGCTCCCTCGTTAACGATAATGCTATCACTGGGGATATTTTGTTGGACGATTGTTAGCGCGGCATAATAGTTGAGTGGCAGGGAGAGATCCGTTACCATGGCCTGAATGGCAAACTATCGTGAGATTCTGACGCTTTCGAAATAATAGAAGCGGTGGATGTAGATTGTTCTACTTCTGCAAAAACATACCTCAACTGTCTTCTTGTTCAACCCAATTTTAGCATTCAAGTCGGTCCACCACGATGATTGCTTTGGAAAACTCAAATTTGATTTGCTAGCAACTGACAAAAGTTGACTAGTGATACTTTTGATGTCCCCGCTAAGAGGGACGTCGACTGGAATGCTGTTGTGGAATTCTTCAGGTTCGATATCAACCTGTGATAAATCAAATGTCTTTTAAGACACGAACTTCACTGATCCACAAATGCGACTTCTTAAGATCCGGGTATTGCCTTACCTGAATGATCTTAACATTGGGATTAAATCTGGGAGGTTGTCCAAAGTGAAGTATCCAATTCAATCTAGCACCAAGCAATAAAATCACATCGGCCTTTTGTAATGCTAGAGAGCGAGCTGGCGAAATGCAATTGGGATGGTCATCAGGTACTACTCCTTTGCCCATAGGTGTGGGCTAGTTCGACAAACAAAAACTTAGATGCACACACGATTTGCCATATTTTCTTC
>VRMD01000881.1:0-20753 GCA_009872375.1 Sminthurides bifidus | reverse complement strand
TCTTGGTCAAAGTGAACTGCTCCCTCACTGGTGACGAGATGTAACAAGATGCAACTTTTTTCTACGTAATCTGTCCTTTAGCTCCTCATAATTGAAGCAATAACTCGAGCATTTTACGTGTTCCAGCCTTGTTGTACCCACACTTCATACAAAAGGTGATAGAAAAACTGCATTTGTTATCTGCGCCGCAGACTTTAAGTCCTCAAGGCAGCGGCAGTAGGCGCCTTCACGCCTCCTTTGATTGACCTCTACTAATTTATGCGCATGCATGCCCGAAATCTGTTCCTATTTCAATCATTGTGACGATGACGACTTGCGTCTCTGCCTTCCTGATTCCGCATTGGAAAGTGACAATTTTAATCACCTTGCTATTTCACAAGAGATCCCACCAATGTGTGGCTCACTTCTCCAGAAACAAATTAGGATTCAATGGGTGACTCCACAAACATGTCGGGAAAGTCGGTCACACGGTTCAGAGCAAAGCTCGGTTTCTTGATAAGGCGAGGTAATTCGGCTAACGCTTTGATTTTTTTAATTAGATGTTCTTAATGGTGAGAATCGATTATTTAAAACGTTTGAATGACAGAACAACTGAATTTTGCTCTTATGACGCAATGTCATTTGCTTTGCTGAATATCTTTACTTCATTATGATCCGATAGCTGTGGTTGGGTGACATAATCGTTGCAAATCCGCCGATGAGTAAAGCAATATCAGACCCAAACTGTCAGCCATGCATGAACAAACTCACTCAACAAACTCGTCTTTTCTTCCGATAAAAGATGCACCAGTGTAATGTTTTTAGAAAGACTGCGCTAAAGTCCATTGGAAACAATGTTCTTGTTTACCAGAACTGTTAATTTGCTAGGACTGACCTGCTGCGACAAAACTCGTGTCGAACCAGCTATATGTACCACGGAAGCGAACAAAGCAATTTTGCGCCCAAAAATTATTTTCTGCTAAAGCCAAGGTACATGTTACATTGCACATACATACTTGTGCAATTTACCCTATAATCCTAAACTGTTGCCATGGCATGACATTTTAGCTCGTTTTTCTAAGCACTCATTTGACTTCCGAAAACAAGGTGGTCGATGAAACGAGCCTCGGTTTTATTGCTGCAATTGTCCTTTTCATTTAATTTCCTATCGACAACTTAATACCAATGCCTTGAACTAATACCAATGAACTTAATGCCACACACATGACCGAGTACAGCACCATTCAAGCTTTTCCCGTCATCAGAAGCGTGAAAGCGGAATCGGTTTCCGGAAACGCTTTTTCCTACGCAGGACTCACCAGTTGTAGAAAATTGAATTACAATAATGTGCCCTAGCTTCCGGAACTTGCAAGAAAAAGCTACCGCGTCATCAAGTCCTTATGTATCAAGAAATGTAGTGAATAATGGCATGAGGGAATTGGGGTTGGCAAAGGCCATAAGGCACGGCTCACTTGCTTGGCTGGTATTAAAGTATTATTAGGTTGTGGGGGATAATTCAACCACCAGAACACTTGATTCTTTCTATTACATGTTTTCCTTCCACAGCTTATAATATCAGCCCTTTATCCAGTTCACAGTAGTAAGTGTTCCCCCTTTGGAAAAGCAGTTTATCACAAACTGCCGTAAATTAGCCCTATCATGTTCCTCCGTGGAATTGGCTTCTGCCCTCCTAAGTATGAGGTTAAGCCTGAAACATACGCGGTTCATGGCAGCATGGCAAGGCAGGCGACGGAGACCCTCCACAGTTAGAGCTTGTCCCTCTTGCTATTTTAGATTCAATTATCGACTTCTCAATCTAATTCGTATAAAAAACCATGTCTCATGACCGAACGGATATTGAAACCGCGTACAGATTACATCAAGCAAATGACATTACAACTGCAGCAACGACTTCTGAAACTGTTAGCTAGTACGTAACTAAGCTGCGAGATTCTGAAAAAAACTGGATGAACGCATTTACACGACCAAAACGTATGTATCCGATAAATCTATTAACTTTTATTGCGTAAAAGTACGGCATTTACCGCAAGTCATTTTCTATTGTGGACCTGGTCCAACACGGTTTCCCTTTGATTTTCATCACTTCCGGCTCTAATTTAAGGTTATTTATTTTACGGACTTTTATTGTAGACTTATTGGGGGAAACCGGACATTGTTTTGATTTTCATCGCTTCCGGCTCTAATTTAAGGTTATTTATTTTACGGACTTTTATTGTAGACTTATTGGGGGAAACCGGACATTGGCCAGGAATCGGGATTACCGTTGCGTTGCTGTTCATATCCATGCCAGCATTGCAATTTCTATTTATGCCTTTACATACAACGCATGGCCACTAACTCAAAGTGCTGAAGCACCAGTCCGTTGAAGCGGTGAGCTATCCTCCGATTATGGAAAAGATCCGCGACTTTGCTGCGAGAATTTCTATCGGCCACTTTTACTGGAGTCTAAGTATTCCAACAGCTTCTTGATGTTTTTTGTGATTATTTCAGCATATGCAGTCCGAATATCTACTTTGAAATCAGGTGACCCTGAGATACTTTAATTGCCATAAATTAAGTCAACTAATCCTGAACAATATAGCCGCTATGATTCTGACTGCTCACCGTTCCCACGCCACCTCCGCAGGTACGAAGTGGCAGTATCAATAATTAAGTTAGCCATAAATAGATTATCGTTTGAATTTGTCACACGCAGTTTCCCCTCCAAGTTTCAATACCCATGCTCCCATTTCCTTCAAACTTGAGATCTCTCTGTTCCTACTATCGATATTTTAACTTGCCCTACACCAAAAAATATTTTGTACAGATCCATGCATGTAATGCAGTATGCTGGTCTTCAGCTCATGAGAATTTTACCAGTCACTTTAACTCAGGGAAGCAATTAAAGATACCTTGTGAACGTGCAGACAGTTTTATTGCACCTGTAATGATTCTTTTGTTACTAAAAGCTGTAAACCATTTGGAATGCCTAGTTCTCACTCAATAAAGCAGCTGATTTGATTTTGTTTAAACCACATTGACAAGAAATACAACTTCAAATACGATGGCATGGATACCCGATAACAATGTAGGAGCCTTTTAGTCTAACTTGAAAGTGCTAACTAGAGCACAATGACCGCGGAGTACTTTGTGGTTATGAGAAGCAAATATTGTGATGCTGCCCTTCCATCCAGCCGAGCTCTACCTTGTCTTTTTTGTGTACTTTCTCAAGCTTTCCCAAAAATGCCCAACAAAGTGACAAAAACTCACAGCTCTCATAAATCAAAGGAAATGCGACAGACGTTATTGATGCCGTTTGTTTTCCTCCGACAGCAGAGGATTATCACCTTTTAGTACACTAGAAGATTGCAGGTCTCTTGCTTATTGTTCTATAGCTAATCTGATTTGGAGCGTTGACTTTTGCTTTTTAAAATGGTTGATTGACAGGTGAAAAAATATGTTACCTGAAGACGGTCGATCACTGTATCGGGTGCAATAAACCCAAGCGGGCCAGTTCTGTTCATTGCTCGAGTTACTTTTCGCAGAAGTGGAACTGACATTAGCCTCTTGCTTCTCATGTATTTTAGAGCTGCTTTTCGTACTGTGTCCGTTGAAAGCATTTTCGGGCGCTTGCTTCCTGGGATGCGGGTGATTTGCGGACTTTTTGTGCACAGGTGAGATAATTGAGGTAGATGTGGGAGATGCGGACGAGTGCGATACTTCTAAAGCAGGCCTTGAGAGATCAATCGGCCTGGTTTCATGCCTACCCGGGTACTTGGATGGTTTGTGCAAGTGTTTCCGGATAGGTGTAGGCTGGTACTTAATGCCCTGAAGATGATGGAGCGGATTTGTCGGTGGGTAGCTCTTGGGGGTGGGGGAAGTTTGTCCCAATCCAAAATCGGGTCTTAGGATATTTGCGATTGAGAACATGAGAGATTCTCGACTAGTTTGCAAGTGTCTTTGCTCTTGAGCTCTGTTTTCCAGGTGGTTGCTATTGCTGCGGCTGCTACTGCTCGTCGTCGGAGCTTTACCGTCCTCTGACGAAGTGTAATTGTTGGAATCACTTGGACTGGGACTGCGAATCACATTATTGTCTTCATCAGTATTTAAGCACTGGTCGTCATCCTCACGACTTCGGTGATTCCTCCCATTTAGCTCAGCATCTTCAGGCGTGGAACTGTCACAGTCTATAATCATTTGATCGTCCTCGTTCTCCCTGCCGATAGACAGGACTTCGTCGTGATCATCCTCCAGGTGACGAGATGAGGGTGGAGGAGAATCCGGCAACTGACTAATATTTGCACTACTGGTCGTACTTCCGCTCGGACTGAGCGTGTTACTTTTATACTGCATCGCTGCGGCGGCAGCGGCAGCTGCCGCCAGCGCCGCTGCAGGGTGGCAGTGGATGCCGGCAATGGTGCTAGCGGCCTGAGCACCGAGTGCTGACCCCGGTTCGCGAACTAGGCTCAAACTCATGAGTCGGAGCAAAGGGTCATTGAAATTGTAGAAGGGGTGCGGGGGTGAGGCCACCAGTTGCCCTAGATGCTGATGAGGGTTGCTAGCAGCGTTAGACTCCGTGTGATGGTGGTGAGTGACCCCAGTTCCAGACGCCGAGCTATTAGGCGGTGCAACCAGCGTGCCGAGCGGGCTCATAGTTGCACATGTGAGATTGGGAAGTTGATAAACGTTTTAGTAATAATTTAAAGTAATAACAATAAAAATGAGCACTTGAGCAACAGGACTTGTTCTTGCAGAGAATCACAAATTAAGTTACTTTTTCAATCTAATAAACAGTTTCACATGGTCAACAGCGGGGTAATAAACGGGTAATTACTCGTCGGTCGATTATTACAATGTAATAGCTGTTTTCATCGGTAGCACTTGCTTTTTCTCCACCAGCCGAATCCAAGGTATGATCAAGACTAGTTTCAATCATCAAATTGGTAGCTAGCATGCGCTCATTTCCTAAACCGTTTCCCCAGCAATTGTGCCCATACTCTGCCAGCACCACATCCACGCCTCGCCCCCAACCAAGGTCCGCCCACCGGCTCAAACGTTTGGCCAATCCCAACCGTCCTTACAATTTCTCCTCTCTAGGAGGAAATCTCCCTTGTGTAACAAACTGGCCGTTCAGAAAGCATGCATTCTTTGCTGTGTTCAGCGCTCCTGTATATCTGCAGCATGCTGTAGCTCCGTTTCCTCGATACTTAAGCTTTGATGCATAGTGTCTGAATCTGAATTGGATTCATGCATCTTTTCTCTACTCTCTCTCTCTCTCTCTCAGTCAATGTTTCTTTCAATCTGTGTCCTTTGCCGTTTTCAATCTTCACAGATCCGCATCCTCATCTCATCAGCACCATAACATTATCATCATTCGCTAAGCACAGTCTTCCTTCCAGCCACTCTTTCCTTTTTGCTCTCTCTCTCTCCCATTGCTCACTTACATTACCCGGAGTTCCATCTGTTCAATTCCCATTTGTGTGCCCTGGAAATTGAAAGAACATTTTTTCTTCCCACAGATTTGTGGCTCATCGAAACCGTTTTACGATCTGATCCCAGTAATCCTGCCCACTCCAAATTCTATTCAGCTTCAGCCTATTGATTACCTCGACATATGTTCACACCATTTCTGATCCGAACAATCTGTTCAATGTGGAAACCCCGGGTTTTATTTTTTCCCGAAAAAAACTTTTTCTACTTCTCTCTCCTTGTATAGTGCCCGCACAACAGGACAATTTTCTACCCTCCGTTATTACCACAAGCCGACCACATTTCTGCCAAATTGCACCGAACGTCCGCCATTACCACCCAGTCAAACAAACCTCTGACCAATTACTTTGGATGAGAGCGCCAAGAAACGCTCCCGTTTGCTTTTTAGCCGGGCTATCATCTTCATCTGCTTCCATTTCATCATCTGGCTTATTCAATCTTGAGGCTGGAACTCAACCACTATTTTAGTACTTTTATGAGTTTTCACCCTTGCAACAACCGGGTAAAATAATACTCAAGCACAGAGGTGGCACACAATTCGTTCAGTGGTGATAACCTTTTTCACTTAAAGCTTCAGCCGGGACTGCTTCCGTTATTTAAATCGTTGAATCAGGAGTCAGGGAAAACATGGCAGGGATTAAGAAGAGGAACACCAGGATCAATGCAACGTGACGCCTTTCCCACCCAGCCGCAGGGACATTGGGTGATCGTGCCGTTTAATAATGTCAATCCATTTACGTTATCTCCTTGCCACAAGGAAGCATTTACATTTTAAGCACATGCTCTCCGTCTCTGGAGAATCCTGTTCCCACCATTAGCCCTTTGACTTAATTAGCTCATTTGTAATTAGCACATGTAATCCAGTCCCATCCTCTTCTCACCACGTCCTCCGAAGCACACTTCTTAATTCCTGTAACGATTCCACACTCAGGTGTCACTTGCCTACAAAACTTGGCCGAATCTATTCCTTGTCACAACCCATTTTCTTTCCCACAGTCTCTGACTCTATCTAAAACTACGCTGCGGTGGCTTCATCATGCCTCGATTTCTAATTCGACTTATCCTGTCTATCATTCCAATTCCAAGTGAGTTTAATTAAAACCGTTTTTAAACTTTTTGCCTTGGTGGTGCTGGTTTTTTCCGCTGAAGCCTTAGAAACTAGAAACTACTATACTTGTAATTCTTGGGAAACCTTCGGTGTCTGTCGCTGAACCAGATTGTCCAGATCATGGCTTGAGACTATGATCCAAGTATGTAGTCTATTTTACAGTTCTTCCTTTTCACAATCAGCCCCACCCTTGAGTTCACTTGAAGAGACAATCCTTTCGGTTTCTAGAAAAGCTGGTAACATCTACAAATCTACAGGAGTTGAAGAGGATGATTTGCGACTATGATTTCTTTTGTGCCAGACGTTACAAGCAGACTTGGCCTATTGCATTAACGGTGGGGAAATGATGAATGATTTTTCGTTTTCCATTACGGATGGCGTGTTACCATCCGATGCTTTCTTTCTTGTCGTCTCGTCGACATCTTCTTGACAAAGGAGCTTTCTATGCAGCACAAAGACTCAACACATGTATGCTCTAGCCCAAATGTCGCGTCTTCCCACGTTCCCATCATCCAGCTTTTCTCCAGTGGGATAAATCCATGCAAAAACCCCTTTATCTGGTCATGTTCATTCTGTGCACACAAGTTTCGAAATTTCTGTTACTAAAACCAGCTAAAAGTAGAAGCTAAGGGAAATGAGCATAGGGCACACAAGTAAATAATAATTCACGGCACAGACACGGATCATGTCACGTCCAAAGAAGGGTATCATGATGCAGTTAGATGCATTGCATTAGAAAGAAAGTAAGTTGAGTGGAGGAGCAATTTGCTCCTTGGTTGTGAAATCTTGCCCTCGCTCTGTGAATTTAGTCTCGGGCTATTAGTCTTTATTTGACGGAAGGCGCTGCCGTGGCTGTCAAATATAGTATTCGAATTTATCTACATCAGCGAATAACAATGGCGCCCGCTTTTCAATAAAGCATCTTTGAGCATGAGCTTGCAGTTACACTTCCATTTTCAGCTTTTGTGTACTCAACAAGGTGGTGATGTAACTCCGTATCACACCTGAGCATCGCTCTATGCAATCCAGTCCATGAGATTATGCATGCAAGACCAATGGATGATCCTTTGTGCATCCACTTTCTGCTCACAGCTGGTGCTAAGTGCTTTACCAATTTTGTGCAGCCAATGTCGCCGTCCCTATTGTTGCTCCTTGTCTCTTTTGACTTGACTTGAAACTAATTTGATTGTCCGGGGTTGAAACGACGTGAGAGCCTTCGTATGCAGAACTGCACTGTCGCTGACTTTACAAGGCATTTGTCACCTTTCCATCTTCATAAGCCAATTGAAGCGATTGCGCCACCACTGCAAACTCCGTCAATATGGTCTGCTTGATAATAATAACAAAATCGATATAACACGCCTTTAGTCACATCATGTAAACATAGACTGATTTCGGATTTGTCCTTATAATTATCATTTGTGGTATGAAGATCGTACACGAAGAAGGGATTGGAGATCTGTAACTTACTTTCAGTTGGCTACTAGCTCTCTGATTTAAGGACATCTACGTGCACTTTTCAACCCGATAGGTAACCGCTAGTAGCAATTTCAATTGCACTATGGGAGTCAATAGATTTAACTAGATTTTACCAAGTTTTTTTAGTAACCCTGGAAACAGTACCATAGTAACTTCTTCCACCTTTGAAATGCAACACCTACGAGTAGTTAAAGTTAGTACAGTTATCAGTTAAAAGGAAGTGAGATCAAATATTGGTGAGGCTAACGTCTACCATCCACAGTCGCAGTTAGACATTTTGTCTTAATGTAAGGCTGGCATGTAGCAGCGCCATCTGGCGATTACCATCACGAATTGGTTCTAGTATTAGTCTTTGTAATTATTGCATCAATTACTTTCACTGAATGCAATTTGTGGATCTGTTTTCGCTGAATTAACAGCAAGTGTTTTGGCAATTTGTTTTTTTGGCACACAATCTTTAATCCAAAATCCAAGCTGGTGGTACTGCAAAGCAAATGGTCAGGAACACAGCAAATCATACGTTAATCGCAGATATAGACCGCTGGATATTAAATGTTCAGTGAAAGCACTTCTCGGTTCACGGTTGTTCCCGTTCTGCCTCAATGTGAGTTGAACAATTTAATTTAACTTATTCGTAAAGGAAACTAACTGGCCAAATCATCGCCACTGTTTATCCCATCTCCATGACACGGTAAATGTAATTGATTGAACTGAAATGGATTTACTTCTCTGTAAATTTTTTTTTCTTCCAGCTGGCTAACCTTGTGCGTAAATCGTAGCGAAATGGCAAGATCATTAATTGCATGAGTGGTAGCTGCTAAACACTGAATGCTTAATGCTTTGTTTTGTAGCATTTTTGGATAAAAAAGAAAAGTCTGCACGACCTGGAAAGAAATGCGAGTTCTTTCTCTAGGAAGGAAGTCGGTCTCTAATTCTTAAGAAACTGTTCCGTCCCATCTGTAAGCCAATTTCTATAAAAAAAACTGAAACTAGATGTTGCAGTATTGGTCCGTTGAGGCTACCCCTGGTCCTTGTATACTGCATCTAATGAACTGGAGTCGCCGAAGCAAATCTAGTCATCACTGCAAGCCAGTTCACAGCCGAAATCGTCGCCCCACCAGCCGCAAGTCGGGTCTGTAAAAGTTAATTACGTTAATTTGCACATTACGCGCGTTTGATTAATAATCGATACAAAGGGCGGAGCAGTTTTTACAAATGGATTCCTCTCACGCTCTGACCATACCCGATAGCAATTTATAGAATACAGTTATTAGCCTTGTATTTCAATCGAACTTTGCGGTGAAGTCAACACTGGCAACAACTTCACACAGCCTGTTAAAACCTCGACAATACGGAGAACGTGAGGCATTAGACAGAGACGTTGCCTTCGCATGTAGACTTCCATCCATCATTGTTTGTCCAACCGGGGGGTTGCTTATAACTCTGACTTATTTTTCCATTACGACAATGGCTGTTCCTTCCCGCATGCCTGCATCATTGCATGAGCCATGAGCCATAAGCAAAAGGGTTGACGTCTACTATTAATTTAGCAATTTTCTTCCGCCCGCACGAAACCATCACAGGACGAATAGCGTATGCGTATATTATTCACTTTATCATGACGGAGGCTATTAGTGCCCAAGGAAAATTGCTCGCCATTGCATTGACAGTTGTTTGTTGGCCGTATTAAGAAGGGCTATGGCAGCTAGGCTAACGTTATGTAGTCATCATGTTCAACTTTTATTTACATAAGGTAATTCACTTATTGTGTGCTTAATAAAAAGTACATAATCCGACTCTTGTTGAGTTGTTGTGTCGTTAACGTTTATCTCGCATCTCTTTCTCTCCATGTCTGCCCACACAGACGGCATGAAAAGTTGCTTGAACCATCTCAGTCAGGACAAAAATCTCTGCACAATCTCACTTGCAATCATTCACTTGAAACATGTTTTATTTCAAGCCTTTTTAGCTCGCTCTCGCAGTCCGCTCATTTCATCACACAGTTAAATTGTCCCTTGATGAGAAGCTTTGTACAGGACGAGTAACGACTACATGAGAGAAAGAAGCTAGCGATTCCTCTTTACAAGTGTATCAATTTCCCATGTAAGATCTTGTGTGCAGGCCATCGCTTTTCTCGAGGTTCTTGTTCGGAAACAGCCTTTGTTATTAAGCGCATTGAAAATTGAGATCATGATTCTATTTTAGTCTCTCTTATGGTGAATCAATCTTGATTTGCATGTTGCTTTCAATTTGCAGTTGCCACAACCTCCGTCTCTAATGGGAGCAGGCAATTTTCTTCTTGAGCAACCACACTTTTCGCCTTGCACAAATTTCTTCTCCTACAATTTGATAACTTGATGCTGTCAGCCCCATGTTTTGTGTCACAGTCACAGTCTCGGAACAAAATTGACTCACTACTTGGATTTCACAATAGAAAATGGTGAACAAATTTTTTCGCCTTGCTTAAACTTCTTCTCCTACAATTTGATAACTTGATGCTGTCAGCCCCATGTTTTGTGTCACAGTCACAGTCTCGGAACAAAATTGACTCACTACTTGGATTTCACAATAGAAAATTGTGAAAAATTGTTCGTACAATGCTGTTCCAACTATACAAACGCGCATATTTACAAGGCATACTCACTGTGTCCTTAAGTTTAGCTCATTGCACGCATTTCCCAACATGAGACAAATAAATAAAATATAGTCTGCAAGCTATCAAATCCGTGGAGCTCAAAGGGCCCAAACTTTCATGACAGAAGCAAGGAGTTCAGTTCAAAGTACTACACATGGCCACGCAATTAGTGAGCAATTAGCCTTAATTTGATTTCGCGATTCTATTGTTTACAGGTTTGCAATCATCTAATCGTGATCAAGTGTGGGAAGCATGTTTAAATTAAGCGTCGTGTCATTCTTTAGATTTTATCCTCTTGGCTGATTTCTTGATTTGTTTCCATTGTGGAGGAACTGAGCCTCCCACTTGTTTCGGAAGGATGATGATTCGTAATGCTGTAGAATACAACCGCTGCTACCGAAGTTGGAGTCACTACATCTGTGTAGTAGCACGTTTGCAATAAATTTTAATTTTGGCCCTTTTCACTAATTGGAGGAGGAGGGTTGGGATTCTTGTATGTGAGTAAATTGAAACTTTGATCTTGCTCTTGTCTTGCAGCATGGATGTTGATTAAATCCAAATGAATCAAGCAATACGTGACTGTTAATCATTAAATGCGCATCTTGCGACTAAAAACTTGTATCTCACAAGACCAATCATGGATCAGATCATAAGCAAGAGAGCTACTTCTGGTTCCTGATGATGTAAAATTGCTGGCGGGCAGGTAGCATGTAGCACAAGTTTCAGGAAGTTGAACTTAAGATGTACTTCGTGCAGTATCATTACCACGGGAAATTCAACTGGTGCACAGGAAAATATTCAACAGCCAACGAAATTTCGAGGTCGGAGTCCTCTTCGAAAGATTCAACTTTGGACAAAATAAAAAGCAGGAATATACCCAGATCTCACAGGGTTTCATGTGCTAAAGGAGCATCAAATGATTGATCTATTCTGTTTAAGAGTAAAAACTTTCCTGGAGACCTGATAAAATTCATTGAAACTCCTCGTGCTTGTTGTACACAGCCACCCCTAAATGTACAGTTGCAGTCGAGTTCGTTTACAAGAGTGAAATAATTACACGAAGACCGGAAACTCGAGCAGCAGCTTCAGGTTAGATTCGGCTGTAGGATGCGCTACAAGATATCAGGAAAATCTAGAGAATTGAGGTTGTCGAAAATCAGACTCTGTCTTCGCACTAATGATGAACCTGAAAACACGAGGGCAATCAAGATTTTTACCTTTAAATCTGAGCTCCACATACTGGCATGAATGAAAGGCGAAGATGATGCTCTTTTCTTTTTCCTTCGTCGGTGGCTGACAGGGATGAAAACAAATAAGCTCAAAATTTGGTCAATAAATGCTGTGGGTGTGTGAAAACATGAACCTATGGTTCCCATAATCAGCTCTTGAATCTCGATTTACAGCTTTAGTGACGTTAGCATTAATCGAAGCAGAGACAAATAGCTACAAAACGCTGGTGATCGAACAGCTGAGCAGATCACTTGACAATTCCTGGGTGAACTAGGGTCATAAATGCTTAGCTTGGCTTTCCCACACACCTACATTACATGAAATCAGTGCATTTTTCTTTCCTTGGAACCATTACCCAGCATGGTTCCCAGCTTGTAAAGGAGGCTCGGTTTGTTGTGATAGATCCGGAGGAAAAGTGTTATGGGAGCTTGCCCTGCTCTCGGGATTCAAAGTCATTGACAAGTCTGATGACACAATGGCAGTGGTGTGGTTTATTGTGACCGACTGGTATGTAAACAAGCGGAGAGCGCATCCGTGTTAGCTTTTGGGGTTTATGATGATCACTCTTGTCATTGTTGGCTGTTTACCTGTAATTAGTACACGGTTAGTGCCATCGTGCTTTGTCTCGTTGGGTTCTTGGTCCCTGTCGTCGGCGTTAGTCAAATCACAGGGCAAATGATGACTGGTTGTAAAGTTGCGAACAACAGCCACGTCCTTTTCCCTGCCTTTACGACTTGTGTCAAGGGAGAGCACCTAGAGTTGGTCCAGGTGAGAATTTCCTGGAACTTGCTGCCACAAGGGTCCTTGAAAAACGAAAGGTTAGAGAAATGATACGACACGCAGAGAACCGTTTCTGCTCCGCCCAGCACAACACGGACCGCATGTGATGCAAACATGTCAGAAAAAGCCAAACCCCAAAAGAATTATATCTGGTAGGCCATCGCTATTATAGGAAGTTAGACTGGAACTGCAAACGTACAGACATTACTCGATTTCATAGCCGACTTTTTAAAACTTTAGACATTTCTGCTTCTGAAATGGCTCGAACAATCTTGACCGTGTGAAGAACAAATTCTAATAATATTCAACCCAATGTGCTACCACGCAAGTTTTCAGCTAGTTGTGTCAGGATTTTTATTCCTGACATTTACTGAGGTAGTAAGACTGTTCGGAACATGGGCGACTAGATTCAGGTGTGACGCTGAATGAAAAAATGGCATTCTCGCATTACTTTCATACTTTGAAGGGTTGAACCATAAACTAAAGTATGTAGTTTGACAATTGATTGCACTGCAATCAGCAGCACACTCGGCATCAAGCTCATGCCATTCTGTGAAGCTTCAGCTGCCAATACATGACATGTATGGCGTATGGCGATCTGACGAACGGACAAGCTCACACGACTGCTAATTGCCGCCAGTTTGACCAGTTTAGCTGTGATAATGTCTTGTCTTCACGCTGATTGTAGAAACAGTTACGTTGCTCATTTTCTAAAAGTAATTTTTCCAACGGTAGCTTTCGCGCTTAATTGTAAAATATGATCGTGTTCGCGAAAATCGTAGGAACGTGCAATCGGTGTCACACCAGTACACGGGCTGAGGTAGACACATTCATTTCATAATGCTCACAAAACTATAGGGGCCAATTAGAGGTGATTTGAATGTGTGTACACAAGGATGATAGCCACTTGTGCGAGATGACATGACAAGGTAATTGGCTGTTAGAGCGGATATTATGGATGGCACATGGCATGGCATAACCACCGTCCTTTGCCATTCCTTCTGTTCTAGTCCTCGCCCTCTTCCGTGCCGCAAAGGCTACACATGCATCGCATTGTGTGCCCTTCGAGACTCGTTCCTGTACTTCAACTCTCAGAAGTTAACGTGCAGTCCACGGATAGGGATGATAGAAGTTCGCCCATAGGACTAGCATTCGCATTTGGTATATGAGTAATTACGGCAGTATGGCGATTAGAATGCACGCAGTTAGTTTGCGAAGGATGGAAGGACAAGTCACGAAGGGTGGAAATTGCCTGCTAACATTTTAGAACATTGTAAACACCAAACAGTAGTGTGTAATTAGGTGATGATGAGTACTTCATGATGATTGCCGTCATCATCTTTTTCATGAAACTTTCAGTATTTTCTGCCTCAGCAATTAACATTTTACAGTCATTCCCACAAGCCAAAAGGTCCACCAATCACCTCATGTCTACTGTCAGCTCGTTTAGTTAGTTATCACACATGGTAATTAAAACGCTTGGCTTGGTATTACGATTTTGACTGAAAGTCTAACATTTCAGCCTGTCAGGGTGACTAACATAAGTTTGCTCGCTAACTACTGCATGAGCTCAAGATTCTGTGAGGGTGAATTTCACTATGACTTAAAGAATACTCCACGGCTTGTAGTTCACAACTTCCATGAACTGTTATAGGAGAAAGCCCTGACCAGAGTCACCCTACGACTTCAAACTATCACAGCCAGTCTTTCGTAGCCGTCTGTCGTATCTGGACATTAGGAGTGGTAAAGTTACTCTCAAATCGGGATTCAGAAACCCCAACACTGTTTATTCTCTGGTTTCTAATATCCTGATCTCCAGTACCAGCGTAATATGAAGCCTATACTAAAATAAAAACTGATTAAAAGACAGGCAATTTCCGGGCAAATGCTAGTCTTTCATGTTTCATTGACCAGGGTGAGCTACTTTCTCTCTTGGCCATATTGAGCAAGAGAGGGGAATGAAAATGAAAGCCGTCTACCGCTCGCTGTTGAATGAATGAAAACGAGAAAATAAAGTATTCTTTTACAAGAGTATAATTTTCTCCAGGTTTTAATTAAAACATTCCAGACCGTCAACGCAAAGGCATCCTTGTTGTCATTAACGTTCCCAAATTGCTTATCAACATCGGAATGAAAAATTATCGCACAGTTTCTTCTCCAGCAGCTCTCCATTTCTTAAAGCGCAAATTAGAGTGCCACTAAAAGTTGAAGTTGCATTGGCCCTTACTTGAAACGTTTCCAGACGGAAATGTTATGAGAGATGAGTGTAAAGTCTCTGTTCTGCTCCAGAATAGGTGATAGTGTACAAAAATTCTGTATTGTTGTAACTGTAACTATTTTGAGTTCAAAATTTTGTATAATGAAACTGGAACACCTCGAGTCTAAACTATCGCGTCCTTGTATTTCAGTTGCACTTCAGCAATTTCTGGGACTATTTCATTCCATGCCTGCTAAATAAAGCGAAAAGTTTGGATCAGTGGAACTAATCGTGGTCTGGATTAGGCTAAAAGCCCGAGTTTAAGAATACATATTCGTTCAAACAAGGAATAGTTACCTAATATTTTTCAGAAATACAAACTATACATGCGATGCATCCACAAATGTGAATCCAGCTAATTCCGCACCAGCTCGACATCAGACTGGTAATTATGTTATTCACTTCTTTGTGCACGATGCACACTCCTACTCATTTTGATGAATTTCTCTCCTTTTCCCACCTTTTTCTCGTTCGATCCTCGTAGATGGAGTAATCGAAATTGATGATGTGAGGCCAGGGTGGGGGGAAGAGGAAATGGGTGTAATTTAGCGTCAGTAAAATTCATGGAGACAGGACATGCACGCGTTAGCCTCCATTAACGGCTTCCAGTAATTTTAGCGAGTCAACAGCCAAGGAAAAAAGAAAATGCTTCCCAGCTCGTTTGTTGGCTTAAGGTTTTCATCACTAGCTGGGTTTAAGTTCATTGCTGAAAGCTTGGTGAATTCAGTCGCTTGTGAAAATTCCATTTCCTCCTTCCCTACATTATTCATTCCTTGCTTAGATTTTCCCACTGGCTGTTTTTGGGGAACAGCTTTATCGATTTTCATACCTCCGATCCTCAGTTTCACTCACCTTTAGTCACCACTTTTGAAAAGAACAAGTATAATTTATATCGTATCATAGTATCAAGCAGCATTAACGAAAATCAAGCAATTAGTGTTCTAAATCTGTTGCTGCTCACTGTCTATCGGTTTTTGATTGACGTTTACATTCTCACTATTGTCTTGCCTCTTGCCTGTTAGTATCATGGTACTGTGTCCTTTTTGTCGAACTACTTTGTGAGAAATTAACTAATTACGATAAAATATCATAGAGGGATTCACCAATTTTTATGGATTAGCACAAAATCCCAGGCCAGAATCAACGCAAGTTTCAAAGTTCTATAAATATATCGACGCACTCCTGCCACTAGGCGTTGCGCTGCTTTCTCCTTTGTTCGTCATTCTATGGATTCTTTCCGCGTCTTCATTAAAAAGTAATGGCGCTGTATGAACGCGCTAGCCAGCCGTGCCACGCTGATTTCATTAAGCGTGATGACAGGTACTTATGATGGCTTAACCTGGAGGCTTTTTAATAAAAATTGCTCGCCAGCATGGCCGCTGATCCCATTATGGGCGGAGCTTCGAGAATATGTAAACCTGAGTAGCCCTACATGATCATGCAGTAAAAAGAGCCTCAGCTTGGCTTTACCCACCTTGAGTGTATCCAGCATTTAGACATGCCCCATCGTTACATCATTCCCGGTTCTAAAGATACGATCCTTGACCAAGTTTGGGCGTAACAAAGGAACAGGAACGGTATACACGTAATGTGAACATATAAAATACGAATTGCTTTTCCCGTTCACCCTGTGCTTGTCCAGAAAGCTGCTGGTACTAGATCCCGCCCATTGCTGTTTTTCCCTGGATCCCTTGGAGATTGGACCCCTGCTGGTACCTTCTCCTAGGTTTTCTCTAGCTGCCAGGTGGAGAATTTCCAGTTATAATGAGCCTCCTCTAAATTTATGTATCAGCCCCAGGGACTATATTAATGATGCTCTGTGCACCACCATCATCATCATCATGGTCGTGTTTCTTGGTCTTCTTCGTCCTCGCCTCCATTATTCTCGGCCCTATTTCTTGATTACCGTCAAGTCATCATTACCCGTTGTCTTCCCCTCCTTTCTTTGGACTAACAGATAATAATCTTCCATGAATTCCAGCCATTTGCAGCGAAGGGAACACATGGCACGGATGTGGGCTTGATGAACTTAATTGTTTTGTTTACGTGGATTTTTCAAAAATTCTCCAAGTGATTTTTTGAAAAAGCACTGAAGGGAATGAAAGTCTAGGTAGTGCGCATGCAAGAATGACTGAAATTCCTTAGAATCGTACAGTTTCTGATGACTTAGCAACCCGGCTTCATAAATCACAAAACCGATTGGTTGCTGAAAATTAGCAGATAAAAAACGCTTTGCTGTAAACTGCAGCCTGACAATGAGTTGGACGAATTACACTGCACTGCCAAGTGTAGACGCGGATTCACACTGCAAACAAATCGAAAGTGGGAACCAAACGTGGTGGGGAATTAATAAAAAATCTTTTCCGGTAGTTACAAAGTCCTATCTTTCTTCGTATATATAAGNTTCCGGTAGTTACAAAGTCCTATCTTTCTTCGTATATATAAGCAATCCAGCCAACAGTATCAAAGTTATGAGAGCAAAATGCATGTTTTCAGTAGATCGTTAATTGAAACGCTTTTCTTTGTCCTGCATTAGAACAGTTCGGCAGGAAAACTATGCATGAAGAAGAAGATGCCCATGTCGTTCTGAATAGTTGAGAATTTTTTAAGTTATTGCTCCTGCCTCTTGATTGACTTATTATCTGTGTGGTGCATACATTAAGTGAAATTAGATAGATACAATCTGAGTTTGGCTGCGCTGGTTCATGAGATGCATTTCTCATGTGATGCATGACGACCACCATCATCATTTCAGCTCCTTCACGTTGTCGTTCTGAATAGTTGAGAATTTTTTAAGTTATTGCTCCTGCCTCTTGATTGACTTATTATCTGTGTGGTGCATAAATTAAGTGAAATTAGATAGATACAATCTGAGTTTGGCTGCGCTGGTTCATGAGATGCATTTCTCATGTGATGCATGACGACCACCATCATCATTTCAGCTCCTTCACGCTTCAATCCGTCTTCCTGTGCTCGTGGGTTTAAGTTGCCGAGAATTCGTGATTGGCTCCCCACGCATAGACGTCCATGTTATTAGCTCAATTGTCGAGTAATTCAGAGTACTTGCTATCTATCCAGGTAACTATCGTTGGGGGAGAACAAAGAAGTGTAGATTTGGATGAACAAGAGAGGATAAAGAAAGAGAAGAACACAGATTCCATCATGATAGATAGAGAGACCACTGCCCAGGAGGGAAGATATCATCCCAAGATGCTAGTAATTTAGTTATCACGACATGAGATACCATGTGAATTGAATGTGTGGGAAGGGCACTGCACTCCAGGAGTCCATCAAACGGCTATTCAGCAATTCCTCCGTCTTACACCTACTTCAAATTTTTCGTTTTTTACAGGCGATACAGGCTCACTGCTTACTATCGTATGGTTTTCACAAGTGCAGTGCAATTGTCAGTTCCGCGGATTCTGAAGCTCTCAAAAACTTGACTTTTCACACATCAGTTTCTGATAAAGAAGAATTTTTAGACTGTACCGTTTCAATTGCTACGACCAAACAATCTTTTTCAGGGCACTACATACATACTTATCCCACATTATGCTATGCTATGTACATAGGTGATAACAAATGCGAAAATTAAAACCTGAGCTTGCTCAGAACAGTAATCGCTAATAAATGTAAATAGTATATGTAACAGGTGCATAGATGCGAAGTAATGGGCAGCCTCTAAATCGTATCAGAAGCGCCATCTGCTGTTCACCATTCTAACGACCCGTGAAAGCTTCTCTAAAGTTTTGGTATCTATAATTCAGAATTCAGGAAAATCTTTCATCGACGAAAGTTCTGGTTCATTCTATGATTGGCTCCATTAAAACATTACACAGTGTCTTAAAGAAACTGCCGTCTTTAAAGAAACTTAACCCAATTTTTTGCAAGAGACTTCAACAAATTGTTGATCAAATTATTTAAAAATGCTGAAATTAGCCAATTCAAACATCAAACTCTGATTTTGCCTAATTTACATGCAGTGCATGCGTAATGAAATTCCCGATAACTGCGTACGAACAGGGGCGTATTATTGAACGATTAAAACGTTTAATTTTTTAGAAGGAAAAGAGTTGCTGCGAGCCTATTCGAAATATACTGGGGTTGCTATTTTGGGGAGATCATCGTCCATGCATCCCCAATCCCCATCAGCTGATGTTTGGTGAAACTCGAACGCTTCCCCCGCCGCATCCATTTAGAACCGCTCAAGGATTTAAGTCACAAGCCACGAAACTAGATGTCTTGGATGAGTGCTTGAAAAGCGCATAAAAATCCTGGTATAAGTTTCTACTAGCTCCCCCAATTTGATTTCAATTTGTCTTCGACGAAAGGTACATTTTGACCTGATAAATCCGAATATGAAAACCGTTTAGCGCGGCCGCGCTTCGTTGCGGTGCTAGCGAGCGCATTGAAGTCTCTGTATTTACGCACGCAAATTTCAGCCGCAGCGTTGAAAACAGTGGGAATTGCTAAAAGAAAGGTTAGCTTCTACATTGAAAAACCAAGGTTAGCAGTATAACAGAAATAATGTTTTCAGTGCCGTCAACGGAGTCATTAGGTTAAAACAGATTAAACAGAAAACAGAGTTAATCAAATTAGGGTGATTAACGTAAAGGTTACGTTGGAAAACGTTCAAACTCAAGGAAGGCTTCCCTACTCAATTTAATTCTTAAAAACAAAGGTGGGGTCGAAAAACTCTCGACGAGCTTCAAACCTGCCTGTGTTTAAAAAATAAGGTTAGGTTGAAAAACACCCTAAGGGCTAGAAATCTGCCGTGTACAATTATATTGATTGAAATGCCCAGACGGCTAGAAAGTTGCCCTACAAAATTTCATTCAAAGTGAAAGCAAGGTTATAAAACGAACGAATGGATAGAAAGGTGTACGACACAATTGCATTCATTCTCTATTACTCAGACAGGTAAGCCAGTACTGAAATTAGTGGCCTTAATTAAATAACCGTCCCAGTTACTCTAATGTTTTAGAAATAGATACAATTACCATGTACTATCCAATTACTAAATCCATGCTATTACTCGTACCAGCTGTTTAAATTCATGCCTCGATGTGTAACATATTACCATTTCTAGCAATAAAGAAAGCATAAAATACGTCAGTAACAGGTAAAGCAAGTACTGTCAGTTTGTTTTTGAATTTAACCGACTGTTTTAGGAGAAATATTTAGATTTGCCGTGATTCTACATGTAATCCATGCTATCAAAATCACAGGGAAAAATTTCAAGACGTTAATGTCAATAGATAACTTAGATTACCATTACAAGGTTACTTTTCTCCTTCCATTAATTAAGCTTTCTCGAGTGCTTAACCAATTGGCATAAGATTCTGGCTTGAAGCAGTTTCTCCCTAATTTTCCTACCGTCTGTTGACTTGAGCACCATAGTGTATTTGATCCTCGTTCTTTCTACCAATCGATACCATTGACATCTCCTTTACGTTTAGAATCCTATTAGAATGAGTATGTGTCTCCTTCCAGCTATTTTGATTCGAAATAAACATTCAAACTCAACTGTAATCCATAATCATGGTTACTTATTCCCTGCTTTTCTTCTGCGTAATCTTTGAATAAAAAACTTTAAAAAGTAGTATCGTAAACAGATTTGTAATATAAACTATCTAGTGAAACTGTCCCAGTGGTTCACTTCGAATATGTGGCAAAAGTATTCCACAGTGTCTGTTTAGAGTTCTGTGTATTCAACCTTATTACTGACACTTTCTGAGATTGAACTGCGGAACTGTTCCACCACTAAAGCGGTTGTTTTTTGGTACAAGCTAGTA
>VRMD01000880.1:0-20768 GCA_009872375.1 Sminthurides bifidus | reverse complement strand
AAAGTGCTTTATGTGCCTTGCATCCCGTCATGTTTCCTGTTGCTTCATTCATGGACCGTTATTTGTTGCACTGAAGTTGAGACAGGCTGTAAACTCGTTTCTTGATGGCGTCGTAGGTGAAATATTTTGAGATATTAAGTGCAAGTTGAGCGAAAACGGCTGCATCGCATTTACACTTGATGTATAGCTTCATCAGTGTATGTTTGGGACCAGCATTGCAGAAAACTGAATTTCATAAATTAGTCTACCTAACTGCACCAGCTGCAGTACATTTCATTTGCGCTTACACGAAACTTTTACTTCCATGCCGATACTTAAAATTCGGAACGATGGTTATTGCCAAGTAACTTTTTCGCCCAGGGTAAACTAGCAAATCAAGTCAGAAAGCCAGTGGTCATGACAACTAGGGAAACTGTTATTGCAGCCGTTACCAGAGTTATTACAGGATTCTGCAAAAGACGCTTCTTATTGGTACAACTTTGTTGTGGAACAAGTACAAAGTTTAGCGAAAAATTCACTGGAGAAAAACTAAAAGAGGGCCCTCAGTTCCAGTTCCGAGTAGAGCAGAGAAACTTGAATTTCAGGGCAGACTGTGCATTCTGCATGTTAAAATCCCCGTCGCTGCTGGCACAAGACAGGGGACTTTTGCGGATGTAGTTGAACCACTTTGCTGTATTGCATCTAACAAGATTTTATGTTCCTTTGATCAATACTGAACGGAGGCTTAAATTTAGCCAGAAAATATCCGGAAACGCTAGCTGCATTTGGCAGTTTTGCCTCCTCCAGTTGTCTGTTTCGTAATTGCTTTCCTATGGGATCGAGTCTCAAACACGATAGGGTAAAACGAGTTAAAGCAACGTGGACAACAATAGCCACAAAACTGCCTGGAGCGCAATTCGCTATCCCTCCTCTGGTGGTAGATTCCCTTAACACGATTTAGTGTCTACGAGCATTAGGCCACAGTAATTCCAAGAGCATGGCCAGCTGTTCGGCTGGTGCGGGAATATATCGCCGTTTCCTCACTCGTTGTGCTTGCAAAAGACAGACTTGAATTCTGGATAAATGCGTGCCAGAAGAGTGAAAATACGCTGCAACAGGAAATCCAGGAAAGCATCAACAGATTCCAGGATGGGGAAAGCGGAAAGAGATGTTGTCACACAAATCTACAGAGTGGTGCTGCAAAGAATTTTTGGCTTTACGTACGGAACATTTACGTAGAAGCAGCAGCGTGGACTCACACTTAACTGTTGTGCAATAGTCAAGCAACTTGCTTTGTATGCACGTTAAGTATGCAAGTGACACGCACCCTTTTTCGCAGGACAAAGAAGCATACATAGGCATCTTGGTTCCAGTGCGTGCCCGGTGCCCTCCGAGGATTGGTGGGCACAGGTACCATACGAAGACACAGTGGGAAATTATAAAGTGAAGATAGACAGATATTGAGAGAGGACTTTTTTAACCGTGCTCCAGTTACCTGTACATGTTGAACGATGAAATCTTTGAAAATCTTTGCTCTTTTGCTCGACGGGGTCTCATTTCTTATTCTAGTAGCGGAGCATTTCCGCGATGTTCCTACTTTGTTCTTGGAAATCCGTCACCGCTAACTATGCTCTTGCTTGATCTTACTAGGGTTTCAAGAAGCCAATGTGACAACCGCGACTCGCTTAAAGCGGCTGTAGCTTTTGGTGAATCTTGAGCTTTTACAGATTCATCAAGAGAGGAGCAGTAGGTACAGGATTTATGTCGAGGCTCATTTGCATGATACGAAGGAGCAAATCATTTCCAACTCAGTATCACAAGACAAATCAGCGACTAGCTTTAATTGACACGTATCTTGGACGTGAGAAATCCTGCTCGCCACTTTCCTCTGCGGTGTCGGTAAACAGTAAGAGCGGTCAGGATCAGATTTGAGAGTACCAGCCTCTTTACCCTTCCGATTATAGCAATTGTAAAGTCAAATTAGTTCCAGTTCGCGGAACACCGCATCACTGCCACTTCGTGTGGAAGAACAGAGACTTGGTAGGAATATACGATACTTATACTACGTGCTTTTACTCCTTGATCATTGCCTTCGCCTTCAACTCATGTATTACAGGCTAAAATTCAATTTTGATGTGAATGCCTTCCCGTAGGCATGATTCGCCTTGTCCTTAAATCTCAAGTCCTTGGAATTCACAGCAGCAGGAAGAGGGATTCCTTTATCGGCGTATTCAGAAACGAGAAAAAATGAATTTTTACCAGCAGAACGTTACAATGAAACTGAGACACTGTTTGGTGTGATAAACGGAAAAGTCAAAACTTTGTAGCTATGAAAATGAAGATTTTATGCTAGCATCTATCCCCGAAGAATAAAAACAACGTTTGGGAAACAGCTGTTCCAACAATAGCTCATGTACTGTGTGAAGAGATTCCGCTAAAGGCACAAGGCAGAGGCGAGATTTAAAATAACAGAGGAAAATAACTGAATAACATTGTTCATGAGGCAAGGCTTAATACAGCGTTAATTTCGGCAAAGACTGAGTGACATGCAGCCTCACTGATTGACGTGGAATTCTCAGACTGATACGGGCACTGGGAAAATTAAAATCATGGATTTTACGACTTAAGTACTAATCCGCAAGACAAGCGGGGAGAGAATTACCTTGATACTCATACGCCTGAAACTAAAACCGGACGGAAACTAATAAATTTTTATGGCGTCTTCTCGTTAAACCTCCTACGCTCTCTTTCTCCTCCTTTCACCATGAGCATGTGAAAGAGCAACTTGCTGTTTGCACCAAAACGGCCAATGAGATGTCCTATCTGCACTCCTTAAGCCTCTCCGACAAAATTCCTTTCATACAATGTTGAACAAATGCGCTCAATACAGCAACTAGCTAAAGTTGCCCAAGCTTTATTGGGATGACCACCGAAAAATCCAAAGTAGCGACAAGAAAGATACCGAATGTTGCTATCAGTACAAACAACTAAAGTAACAGCAACCTTGGGACAACAAATAACGGTATTGCACGGCCAATATTGTCGTGTGAGCGAATGTTTGTTGAGTTTGTCCATTGGAACTATGCGGGCACAAGGTTTCGTAATTAGTTTGATGGGGTATTGTAACATGGGAGCAGTCATCCGGTTTTTATTTGCGGAGTAATAAGCCTTATCTTCACGTTACCTTTGAGAGGTTACACACCACTAGTTTATAGCTCTTTCCCGTCTTCGGGCCTGTGTCACCTTAAGTGCTTTTGGTATGCTTGAAATTCTGGATTTGAGCCTACGAACGAACGAGATTACAGTTCGGGCACTACCCATAGCCACACACAAACGACAAACGTCTAACGGGTCTGTTACATCTTTCAGCCACCAATGTCATATTGGAACGAGAACTGAAAAGAGGAAATTCTGCTCCCTGTCACGGAGAGCTTGATAGATTCTTCTTCGTAGACAATACTGTACATTAGCCCAGTCATAGATTTGCGAACGAGCTCTTTTTGGAATAGAAGAACAGTATTCAACATTTGCAACAGTTCTCGTAGTCCTATTTAGGTTCGATCTCCTTTATCAATTACAGGCTCCGCAACATACTGCTTTTTCTCTAGAGTTAAAACGTGATACCGGGTCAGAAAATTCAAGATTTGTGTCAAGTCCAACATATGTATCCGTTAGCGACCACAAAGTACAAAGATTCGCTGACATTGGAATTTTGTACGGGATTTTCACCGAAATGCGAGCTGAATTGGATGCGTATCACCTGACTGCATCGCAATCGTCTGGAACAAGTCTTTGTGTAGATCCCGAAGCTTACTTTTGGGGGAAGAGAAATGAGAAAGAGAATGAAAAGGGACGATACAGTCCTTTGTTACAAGATATTCTCCGACTTACAAAAAAAGAGAAATTCACCGTGCTGTTGGAGAACTAAATCGCCGTTAGGGGGGTTGCTGGTGGGGCGGGAAGAGGGGACACGATAAGTGAGCGGGGTACACAATAGCATGACAGCATGACAGGAATTAGAGAGAAACAGGCTCGCTTCTCAAAGTAGTTAAAGGAAGGAGTGTGTGTAATTTCAAGGACTGTCTCCGAAGTTGTATCTTACATTTCAAAGTTGCAATGCATCAAGCGCGAAAGCGAGGAGCCGATGCGGCGTGATTGAATTTTTAGAANTCTTACATTTCAAAGTTGCAATGCATCAAGCGCGAAAGCGAGGAGCCGATGCGGCGTGATTGAATTTTTAGAAGGATACACCTGGCGTTTACTCCACGACGCTTTCCACCTTCCCTCCCTCCTATCTTCCCTTGCAAGAAAGTTGTAAGGAGAGGGTGAGCGGAAAAGCACATTAGAAAAGACGACAAAGCGGATCAGAAGCAGGAAAGAAGAAAGGGTTTTCGGAACTGGAAACTATCTAAAGTAAACACTGTATTGTACATGTATGGAAGAAAGAAAGGACCGAACTTGGTACAATCATTAGGATGGAGAAAGTATGTCTCCGAGATTGTCACAGGGCCAAAATTGAATCTCTTTTATTCATGCCAGGTCATGTCGTTCGGAAAAGCAATTAACAGAGCACATAACAGGTGGTAGCTGGGAATTTAAATTCCTCCCTGCTTTTATTTTCACGTGGCCTCTTATTCCCGGCAGCCAGGATGCATTTCATCTATGTAACTTGACCTGCCCTCCATTATCTTCTGCTGCCTAACTGGAGCAAAGGTGCACTGAAAGCATACATGCTACAGCCTTGTTAAATAACGACTACAAAACCTGGAGGAGTTTACTGATTTCCAGTCTGTACAAAATAATAAAATCCACAAACGCACTCCAGTTACAAAACTCAAGTATACAGGGTGTCCCACTTCCAAATGAACGTTTTTAAAACTCGATGGCAAAAAAACTGTAATAGCTACAAGAACGCCGGTAGGTTTAAATTAAAGCTAGTTTTATGGAAATTTGTTTCCAAAAACTTTCATGAAAATTGGACACGTAGTTTAGGAGCAGTAGGGGCGGAGGCACAAGACCTCTTTTTGAGCTTTTCCGAGCATTAAAAATCGTGTACATCATTATCATAAGTGTGTTTAAATTAGTGTTGCGGAAATTTGTAAGGTCTTGGGTTTAATTAATGTACCTACGTCGTTAAAAGTTTAATTAATTGACACTTAACAGAAATTGAGCACACTTAAATTTATTCTCCATTTAGTTACATGCTTAATCTCATTTGCTACAAAGTGCCTCAGGAAGGTCATTAGAGGTCAAATCTCAATATTTGATATGTCTATCGAGAGATAATTAACAGGGCTTCAAAATGGGGGATTTGAATGCAGGATAGGTTGTCTAGTACAGTTTTCAGAAGGGCTTAAAGATTTACAAGCAACCTGATGGAACTTGTTTGAACGCCTAATAGCCTCTGGCACTTAATAGGGCAGTGATCAAGTGTCATGCGTCACATGGATGAAAAAAACTAATTTGGGCATGACTTTATGTGCAAAGCAAGTGTTTTAAATCTTTTCAGGACTAAATATGGCAATTTAGTGTCACACTGAGCATTTTAATACAAAAAATCGCCCAAAATACTTATGTTGACTTGACCCCTAATTACTCGGTCAAATTGTGACCTAGAGCTGTATTTTGATACTTAAATTATTCCCTGATGTGTGTTTAGTAACTCATTGAAGTCTTGGCGAAACACTGTTTTAGCTTCGAGTGAAAAACTAATTTTTACAAAAGAGACATTGCCTCAGGAAAGCCATCGGAAAGTTCAAAAACGATAGTAGTGCCGGCGTTGCCCTGCCCAAATCGCTAGGACGGACCGATTTTGATGAATAAGGGATCAAATTGTAGCTAAATAGCTAGGTTATTATGGTGCAAAAAATTAGAATCCTAACTTAAGGCCCTAAGAAAATATCAAGCATGCAAAAGTGTTCATTTGGAAGTGGGACACCCTGTAATCGACTTAAACATCTTCAAAGGTGAAGCAGTTGTTCTTGACAGATTTCACATGAAGAGGAAATCGTTTGTCTCAATCAAGAGCCGTTTCACCACCCTTTCATCCTTGCTAATTTGAACCGATTAAGTAATACTTTCTCACCTCTATCCCACACACAAGTCTCGCCTGACTCTGAAATATTTGCCGGGTTTAAGAGCTGGACTAATGATAGAAGACACGCCAAAGTTTCGCCACTCGAGTTTAGATGTAGTGCTTACTCCACAGGCTTTGAGCGGAGAGCCGTGGTTGTTATCGGTATGATTACCGCAGTTTCGTAGCGTGTTACGGCATTCGGGATTCCGATTGCAGAGCATTGGAATGGAGTTCATGCAATGGGCGAATCCATTCATTTGCGACGAGTGGTTGGGAAAATTGGAGGAAAATTCCCATTCAGCAAATAAAGGCATTCCTCTAAAGGGACACGCGAAGCGAACCTTCTAAGCGTTAATGCCCTGGTTCAAATGCAATTCCTAACATGGAGTTAAACCTCCAGTAGCTAAAAGTATTGCTGCTTCGCATGTTAGCATGAAAGTAGTCCCTGTCTCATGCTCATGATGTGCATTAAGGCATCGTTGGAGGCAGGGTCTACGTCTACACAATTGTGAAGAAGATGATCCGAGAAATATCGAGTTGCCATACTCACCAAACTAAGATTTGAGATCCACCTTCGAAGGCCAGTCAGGGGTATTTTGAGCTTCTCGCAATAATCTTGCATCACATACAAGTCAAGTAGCATCCGCAATTATGATGATATCCATGTGCAAAACTGACAGGTCCCAAGATCCAAAGAGTGTGAACAAAAAGTCCAATCAGATCACCAAGGGAACAGCAGAAACTGCGGCGGTCCTTATGCTGCAGTACTTGAGAAACAGACGATGATTGGATCGTCTCGAGGACCTTTGCGTCACTCCAAAGTTAAGGATCCTGTGTCACGTGATAACAAGTTTAAGTTTAAGCTCACTGGTTGCGATAAAAAGTATAGAATAGTGTAAAAGGGGAAAGTTTCTCGTATAACGTGCTCGCATCTGCGACGTGGCGATTTCAAACCGGCTAAATTGCGAATCTAGCTCTATTTATGACACAACCTTTCTTTCAATTACTAAGAGCCATGAACCTGATTGGCTACTTGAGCTAAACTGGTGCACGAGATTTGAAAAATTTCCTCATTTCTTTCCAAACTCGGTCGAAACACGGAAAGCTTCCACCAGCAACCTCCGTTCACATTGACCTTCATTACGGGGGAGGTACTGGTACCCAAATTCTCAATGATGTCAATCCTTGATGAATGAATACCAAAAATAGAGACTGATCACGTCACGGATCCGGTATATTTTAAGCCCCAACCAGCATGCAAAAAGATTCATGAGAGCTGTGAATTTGAAGTATTTGGTGAACGGATTTTCAACTTCATTTCTCTCGTAAGCTAGTGGAACTGGGGTATAGTCATACTACACTTTGTCTTACAAGTCTGCTGTGCTGAAGAAGCAAAGTTGTTTGAATATACACTCGAACAGGATGAAGAGAACACCTAAATCTATTTACCAGTCGCCAGTAATGATTTGCACATCTTGTGTGAATACCTGTAGACAAGTGCGGAGAAAGTGGGGAAAGTATAGTGAATACGCTGGGACGGACAAAGTGAAAGAAAAGGAGAAACGGAAGTACCACATGCGTGGAGGCATATTGGCACTTTCCACTGAAATACAAACAGGAATAATGAAATAAGAAATAGGTGCAAGTACAGAGTCGACTAACCGTTCTACGTAGAAGCTGAGGACGGCAGCCTGAGGAAACAAACAGTTTTCCTTTCCGAACTTGTTCCTCAGAGTGGTGTTGGAGAGCGCCTTTTTGTCCCGACACATGCAGAAAGAAACACTTCTTAGAACACTCCTCAACTGTTCAGGTCCAAGATGAGACTGAGGGTTAGAGTTATCTTGAGCTTTCCTCTTATTACATCCTTCTCTTTTAAACAGATTGAATACACATCTCCAGCTCGCCCGCATACCTCTTCGATGGAGGATTCCGGAGGCATGGATAAACGAAACTCGATCGCCATATTCCGAGCCATCTCGCCCCATTCCCCAACTTGAGCTCTAGTAGAGGCACACAAGTGTGAGTATGGGTAGACAAAGACAGCTAAAACATGTTGCGTCGCTCCAACCGAGTACACCAACTTGAAATCCTCCGGTGAAAGTACGAGCAAAGTTACCATGGGGGTAGAAGAATAGCATAGACGAGGCTTTTATTCCACCAGGATCAACGTCTAACATTTACCAAGCAATTCTCATGCAGTGCCGACCGTTAAACGTTGAAGCAGTTTACTCTAAAAAGCACATCCGATTATGTAAGAGCATAATTAGCTGCGAAATCAACGTGTTCTACTCAACAGGGCGCTGCCCTTTCACATTTATTAGCAGATTTCACATGAAAACCATTTCAATGAAGCAAGCTCGGATGAAAGAAAGGGACTTGCGTTCCTCGCCTTGATTTAAACAGCTTCCAGCTAATGGCTTTGAGACTGTCGGATAGTAAAAAAGTCGAAAGGCTCCGACTTGACCCTTCAGATTGCAACAAGCCTTTCCTGCATCGGCAGACAGTAGGTTGTTTCGCCGTAGCACGTCATCGTGGCAAAATAGCATGCTACTTGAAAATAACCATTACTTTTAGATAACTCGTTTCCTCTCTCGACCTCCCAAAAGACTCATCATTCCACCTGGCCTAGAACATTGATACAAATTGTGCTCAAAATCTCATCGTATAAAGTAAGCATTTAGATCCTGCTGATAAAGTTAAGTGGCAGAGACGAAAGGACGTGAACCATATGTAAACATTGTGTAGCCATGGACAATGTTCTCAAGACCAGACAGACAATGATGCCATGTTGATGTTTTTCACCGGAGAATGGAAGACGAACTATGGCAAAATAGCAATGGTCTATTCTGCCAACAAATGCCCGCCTTTGCCTATGCACTATGGGGAAAGGAGCGCATTTGTTATTTTATGCTCCATAAATTATGATAAATTGTACGCACGGGGTTAGGAAAAAGCATATTTATACGTTACCTCATAAACTGTGCGAAGGCTGTGACAAACTTCTTGGGACTGCTGTAGTACATATCTGCTTGCCAGCTAGAATTCCCTCACTAAATTTTTCAAGAGTGGGATAAAATTGCAAATTTTTTATCATGTTTAACAAACAAAAGGGTTTCCTTCCGTGGTCTGTTTATCTTTCATCTGCGCAGCACTGTGAGTGAGTGATCAAGGACCATGGCAAAACAGCAACGAAATGTACTTCCTAAGGAGTACAGGAGCTTGGAGCCGTTACAGGCAATGTTCCTTGTGGGCAGTATGATTTCCTGATAATATGGTCACGCTACCGCTGAAAACTATCATAATAATCTCGTGGCTAATCAGTGCTAGTGCTCTAGTGCTCGACAAACGGCAATGGTGATGAGGTGAATTTCGTGACCTGTAAGTATATAAAATCTTATCTAATCTTATAATTAGAGGAAACGTACAAGAAGTCGGCCATAATCCAATAAAGGAAGCAAGAGAACGCATCCTTTTTCTGCCATTTTGCTACGTTACCAAGGTAACAGTGGTCATTCTGCAAGAGCTGCAAGGAGTGGGTCATCCAGTCGATATTGTTGTCGACCGCATAAGGTTGAGGTGCTCTTGCTCAAATTGGAATAAGAATCTGGGGCTTTGGTTTCTGCCATGCAGTCTCAACATCGGCTGCATGCAAAACATGAACGGCGAACTGTATTACTCTTCATGTACTTAAAAGTAAGCATTTTCTTTCACCCAAAGGCTTTAGGGTGGGCGTGCAAGCGTGTATGCACTCAAGGCACCAATACACACAAAAGAGAAGGAATGTACGCAGGATCTGTATAACCACAGCCGTATTTTGGGAAGAGCCCGATGAAATAAGGGAAATCTGCGAGATAATCCGAGGTATATTTTATTCCTTGGAAGTGAGTACCACAGTAACGCTACATGCCTACTTGTGGAACTGCCACAAGAAAATTACCTTATCGTATGAACTGCTTTTATGACGGGGCGCGGTGTACAATCCTGTAAATGTGTTACGGGAGCATCATCCTGGTTCGTGTACTGGAAGCAAGCGTATTTGCCATCTAAGAGAAATGCCCGAGAGACGAAAATGAATCAGTTTGGAAAGCAACCCGCAGGAAGTATGAAAGAGGAACTAAAAAATAAACATGCTCGTCCTTCTCGCTCCTTTATTGTCAAAAAGGCAAAACATAACGGATGGTGTGAGGAAGGAGCGGAACAGAATGACAGGACCAGATAGAATATGATCTAGCTTTCCCAGCTTCCGTTTCACCGTAACCTTCCGATGGTCGTACCATTCTATACATTTGAACAAGGAAAGTATGAGCATCGTACACGATTACCTTCACTGAAGAAATATCGAGAGCGCGTCGTTTTTTACCAACTTCCCGAATGGAAGAAGCTGAGGAGAAAAAATCCCCAAGAACTTGGAGCAAGTGAACGGTTTACTGTAGCTGTATAAAAGAACCAGTGGATGTGTGGGACTGTATAGTGCAATGTAAAATGAGCTTAGTAAAGAATTGCGATTGCTGGTATATATACACTGAATCTGGGCAAATAAAGTCTTGCCGGCTCAATAACCAATGATGATATGAAACTAAAAGTTAACCAGCTTAAGAGCTGATTAGTTGTGGCCGCAATCTTCAACCCATATGTCTATTTGAAGGATGAACGTCGTGACAGCGGCAAATCCTACTTATGTATTCCTTGGATTAACCGAAGCTGTACTGCTCGTCTTATAACGGAAATCCTTTAGTTTTCGAAAATCTTTCGATTGGATGCATGCAAGCTCCGGAACCTTAATTAAGACAAAGAGCAGGCATATGAAATGCCGCTTGGGCTTGACTCTCAATCTCTTTCTTATTAAATCTTCTTCTGATTTCCTCGAGTCGTTGGGTTGATTCTACAAGGTTGATTGATTATTGCGGGAATCACATTTCATGATTCGACACTATGGTTCAAGAAGCTTCAAGGAGAGTAAACTTGCCGTTGGAGAAATATAAGCTCGAAAAAGACAAGACATGAATTTCAGGGAGCTTTTCTGTCATTCAATTGTTACAGCCCCTGGCCCAAGTTTTTTCCTTGTTCTTCGCCTTGTTACATGAAGTCAGAGACGGTGAAAGTCGGACATTGACTTGGGAACCGCGTATGGATGCAACAAGGAGCCATCTACAGAAAGCTTTACGGAGAGCATCCAATTCGGTAGAGATGGAGAATCGTGCACTCGAGCGAGAGTATTTATAGCCGTTGCTAGTTCAGTCCAACTATCGAATTTTGAAGATTCTCATTTGAAAGAGCCGCAAAATGCATATCAACAGGTGAGAAAAAAATCATGAAAAGGATCCTTATCGACAAACTGGACCTTGTAATCACTCAAGCAAAGCCTCGGGATTGATAAGCTTTGTACTCTTTCAAGTCTAACGCATGCAACATAAGTTTCAAAATCTATCATTAATTAAACAAGCTACTCACGTGAGCTATCACATTTGCTTTGAAAGCGCTGTAAACTTGACACGATCATTGGCTATTCCAATCTTCAATGAAGATTGCAGCTATAATTGAATTCGAACCTGTCCAAATTGACGGCTGGCAAACTGGTAATAATTATCATTCAAGTGCAACAGAACACCCGATGCTTCTAATACTGGACCCAAATTAGGCTCCATGTCAGCCAATTTACCGAGACTGCATGTGTACTTGGCACCACTTTTTTTGGTTTTCGTGGCTGTTATGATGACCGCGATGAGTTAAAGTTACAGCAACATTGTTTGTAAAACAAGCTTCCGATGCAGTCAGACCTTGCACTCCCTGCATAAGTCCAAAGTTCATCGGCAAAGATAATAAACTGTAGCTGTTAAGAAAAAATGTTAATCTTAAGTGATACTTCCTTCTTGAGATATTAAGACATGCTAGTTCTGGAGCGAAAACGTATGTTATACATGATTTCCTTTCCATCTTACACTGATCAGTGGACGTCGTTTTGGAAAATGTTAATCAGACGCCTAAATATACGACAGATGAACGTAGGTTCCTCATGGTGCTTCAAGTGATTCAATGCACATGACTCACATGATGCACATGCTTTCTATCTTTCCGTCTTATCTACTTTAGCTGTAAGAAAGAGAGAGTAAACAAAGTGGTTTTGTTAGAGGTAGAATATCGCACCGCCAAGGTGTGTGGACTTTTGCATCTAACGTTGGACTTTCACCGCTCTGTCAGTCTGATGAGACCATACTCATGTTTATGTTATCTCTCTAGACAATGTGTATACACTTCATTGGTCTTCTAATCATCCTATTATAATGTGAACATTTCCAAATTAAGAGTAGTCACGGTCATTTCTCCTAAGTGGAAACATCCGCACGTTCTCTTTTCTTCCATGTAAGTACTTGTTAGAATTTTTCTTAATTAGTATCATTTGTAGCAGTGTATCGTATCAAGAGAAGCGTTGGACCACCGTTATCGATTTTGCAATTGCTTTTGGCATAGCCACTGACTTTGCAAAGGTTGATCCGCTTCAAAACCTTTGTACTTGAAAGACGTTTTCCTTGGAGTTGATTTACTGAGTCGCCAAGAAGTTTTAAACCTAATGTATCTCAATCCTTTGAATTGGCCCGTATAAACCAAAGTGTTGAAGCGTTGTAACAGATCGATTTACTATCTCGATTCTGCAATACAAGTAACATCAAAAGTATTCATCTCTTTTTTCCCTAGTTGTCACCACCTTCAACAAAATCAAAATGCCTTTCGCCGGAACATATAAAATGGTTAGCTCCGAAAACTTCGACGGCTACTTGAAAGCTGTTGGTGAGTGAATTTTTCTTATGGGGAAATATTTTTACTGATGAGCACCTTGAAGCATGGGAAATTGGAACTTGAGTACTCGCTCACGTCTAGGAAAGAGTGGTGAAAAGATGGAACATAGGTGTGCCGGTACCGGTAGATACCAGTACGCCTTTTATCTGAATCAAAGCTATTATTTGCTGATAAGTCAAGCAATCTAGTGTGATTTGCTATTCCGTAAACACTCTTACGATAAAAATTTAGGATGTGAATTGGATGGCCGGTTGCTATTCTACTTGAAAAGCCCTAAGAATAACTATTTTGATTAGACGTTATGAATCAGAATGGTACAAAGTATCGCAACGTTCTCAATTGCAGGAGTCGGGATGCTCTTGCGCAAGGCTGCCAACAGCAGCTCTCCCACAATTGAGATTACTGAGAATGGTGATGACATCCACATGAGAACTATTACCACCTTCAAGACCATCGACCTGAAGTTCACTATCGGCAAAGAATTCGAGGAGGAAACAGCGGACGGGAGAAAATGCAAGGTAACTGTCTTGGATCATTGCAATGATGTCACTCTTACGACGATTTGAGCACGAGTCTATTAAAACTAATTGCTAATAACTTTGCTTTAGACTACCATCAATAAAGACGGAAACAAATTGATTCAAGTTCAAAAGTTGGACAACCTTGAGGCGACCATCGTTCGTACCTTCAGCGGTCCCGAGCTAATCACTGAGTTTTCCGCAGGTGGTGTCAATGCGAAGCGCGTTTACAAGAAAGTTAGTCAATTACGCTTCCCCACATAATGCTTTCAGCTTTTTTTGAATGTAACACTCACCGCACTAATGTCTTTACAGGAGGCCTAAGATTTGAGCTTCTGGTCCTGACCTTACAGCGAGTTTTTATTGCCCTGGCCTGATACTACAGAAGGCATGTATTTTAAATATGAAATATGGGCAATAAAGTTCGAAGCAAATACAGCATCAGACCTAGCCATCCCATCAAAATGTCTAGTTATTCGCAGTTTTAACCTCAATTGTAACCAACTCCTATAGTTTCACGTGTACTTTCAACGTTTCCGGCTAACCGTGCCGCTGCGTTCTCATGTACATGGTTCGAGCTGCGGCGGAAGTTACTTCCTGAAATGAACTACCAGTCAAAGATGAAGCATGTGTCAAAATAACTAGAGGAGCTTATTTTATGGAATCATATTATCGCATACTTATTATTCCCCATTCAATTAGCTAATTGACGATACTTACAACGGTATGTAACGTAATTCTTAATTAATAATACGATACGTCGCTCCATATCATCTTGTAAATATATTAACAATGAAATGCATAACTCCGACCTGGTTAGTAGGTTCTTCACGGCAAATTTATCGCTAATTATGGTTTTGATTTTGTCAATGACGGGTTCCATTCAAGGATTGCACTTGGTTGGCAGCGACTAATAATAGAAGCCGTACGTGAGTTTTTTAACTGCTTAGCAGTAATTCTACAGTCCTTAAATTCTCTTTTCATGCGCTCCAGTACCACAGCGCATGACTACTAGTTCTTTAACACAGTATAAAGAAGGAATATCTTGTTACTACGTTAAACAGCTTTAGAGAGAAGTTATCAGAGAGACCTTTACACGAGGTACAAACTCAAGTATCAAATTGAATAACCCAACTCATTATTAATAGTGTAAGCAATGACTTGCAGTCCATTTTCAGCTTCTAGAAGAGCTATTCAGAAGGAACTGACATACTAAATATACTTTGGATACGAAGAACAGAACTGCCTCCTTCATAACTACAAGCTTTTCTCTACCTCATAAGAGACATTCAGTTTTTCACCTTCTTACACGGCCGCTCTTCAGGGTTCAGTAGCTACCATAAACTTTTCAAAAGTCCATCTATTACGAAGAAATAACCAATCCCGTCTTTAAATATACGGTATCAAAGTTCACCTCTTTTGCTAACGCCACTTCCTGCATCAGATCTTGCGGATTGTGGCAACAGAATTCTAGTCCATGTTAAATGCTGCTTCAAATAGTCGTTTTCACTCAAATTGCTACAACAACCAATACTTTCGCTTACAATCAACTACAGAAGCTAGAGATTTCAAACAAAGGATGCACTAGATACCACAAGACAGCCAATGTCAGTGCCGCGAGCTGCATAACTGAAGACCTTTAGATTTGCCCATTTTAGCTGTTTTACTTTTGTTTGGAAGATTGAGGTTAACTCATGGATATACTGAGTAGCATCATCGCACAATTATCCAGCAACAAAAATGGTGGCCCAAAAGTACGGTATTCGCCGGTATCGGCACTATCTGTCAGCAATGTTACTGTCTACAGTCGCAACATCATTAACCTTGTCGCTGCATAAAAAAAGTGTGTATGAAATTTAGAAAGCGGCCAAAAGTGAGGTTGCTGTGGCAATATAAGTTGGAATTCAAGCAGTAGCTAGCAACGAGCACTGCCAGCTGCATCAATCCTATAGCTGGAAAGGAGTATTTGCTCGTCACGTCATAAGGATTGAAGATGTGCTCGTAACAGTTACTGCGAAATGTTGAATCAAAAAATAGCCCCTAAATATTTCTGCATTCCTGATTAGGTATTTCCAACATGATTTATACACTAGTATCAAGTTGAATACATTTGCCTCAATACACAATCACACGCACTCAAGCGAGGAGAACAGCACTCAATCCCGAATAGGACACACTCCGCAAGTCAATTCAATGTACGAATAAACGAATCCAAAACTACTAGATTTTAAAGCCTGAACAAGTGCTGAACCTCACCAAGTGACCTTAATATAAATAAAAATGTTAGGGGGTAACAAATTGGGGTCCTAAGCATGAAGTGTCATATAGACGTAGATTTGCAAATTCCAAGCTGTGAGTTTAACAACTGATTGAAAAAGTACTTTTATAGCTTTATAACTCTATTTCTAGTGCAAGCCTTTGCGCGTCATAATTCAATACAGTATTTAAGTCATAAACTCTCTTACTATTTAGACTATTCAAGATGTGTGACATTTGACAGAAAGGGGAAAGCACAGCTTAACTGTTCAAGCATTAAACACGTAACTTATAAAAATGTGATCCGAGAAGGAGTAGCAACACAACAGTCCATCGACTAAGAAAATCGTTTGAAACAAGTAGCAACGAAAATGCAAAAAAAGGAACTGCAATACAATGTTGCCTGAAGGTGGATGCGCACTGGCTACAGTAGCTACTCTACATAAAAATTGTGAGTTAGACTTCTGAATCATTTTGTGGTGATATTACTCCCATCATCACGCCTTACAAACACTGTCATAACATCAAAGTTCCAGAAATAACAGTGAACTGGTAACCTTGATTCCATATCAGATGTTCCTTAAGAGGCTGGGATAGAAGAAGGGACAAACTATCTGAATCTTGCCGAGGTAGAAAACTGGAGGATGTTATGCTTGCAATTCGTTTCCGTCGTGATTTTTTTCGTTACCTTCAAGTTTCGATCGAAGATTTTCTTCTCTAGGCTTTGCGCCTCCAAAAATTGAAGCCATCTGGCTACTACCAGCAAGACCATTAATAGGCTCGTTAACAGTGCGAGGAAGTAATTTGAGTTTAGGTCTGGCGGCTAACTCCTCTGCAAAAACAGTTATTGATGGATTCTATTAAAATAATATCTTGTGCGTAATAATTGTCCAGGTGTCAATTCAGCATTTTGATGTCTAGAGAATGTAGTGAGAAGTCCACATACCTGGTGTAGGGTCTTTGAATTCCTCAACGGAATTACGCGATCTCTCAGAGTCCCTTCGAGTTCTAGGTGCACTAGGTGCACCGTAACCCCTCGAGTCATTCTGAGGTGGCCTAGACAGTCTATCAGAATTTCCATAACCTCCACCATAGCCGGCGCCAGCACCTCCGCCACCGCCGTTTCCTCTGCCGCGGTTGTAACCGCCACCACCTCCTCGGTAGTCACGATCACGATCACCACCACGGTAATTATTTACATTATACTGATCGTCCTGCATGGGATATCCGGAGCGACCACCGTATCCACCAGAATTATATCCGCCTCCGCCACCCCCTCGAGACATTCCACGACCTCCTCTGTTTCCATAATTATCCCCACGGCCACCCATGGCACCGCCGCCGCCACCTCCTCGGTCATTTTTTCTGCCTTCAGCAATGTCCACCTGCACAGAAATTAAACTGTTTAACTTCCTAATAATCCGAAAATTCTCGCACAGTAGTTTAAACACATACCCGAATGAATCGGCCGTCGACTTGCATTCCATCAAATGTCAAAGCCTGCTGCAAGTTTGACCAGTCGTCGAATTCTACGTAACAAAATCCTTTGAACTTCTCGGTTTCTTTGTCATACACTAGTCGAATCGATCTGGTCTGAAATTACAATGAATATTGGTTAAAATGTTTAGACTGCGCTGATAGACACCCTTTTCAGTGATCCTGTGCTGCACTATTCAGTTCCTGAGCTCCCACTTCAAGCAAGTAACTTGCTCACTACTTTAAATGCAGTGATTGACGTCAAATATGACCTCTTCTCAACAATTTAATAACCAACTCTGAAACACGTGTTGGCAAATTTTCTCGAGCTCCGAACTTTCTGCAGGTCAGAAATCTCATTAAAAGGCAGTTCAAAAACGAAAGTATAGTACAGCTACATTAGTTGACATACCTTCAAGCCTTCGAAAATTCTGTTAATGTCCCCTTGAACCAATCCTTGTGGCAAATTGCCAACATAAGCGACAAAAGGAGGCTCCTGGGGGTCCCGTGCATATCCTACTCCACCGCCTCGTCCATACCTCTGACCATTGTCTCTTTAATGAGCAAAAATTGAGAAAAATGAATGTTAAGATCTCAACAATGACACTGACATCGCTTATTGCTTTGGCAACAACGCAAAGTGAAACAATCACACCGGAAATGCGTAAGTATGATTAAGCACGTGAATGTGAATGAATACAAAATAAAAAACTAACACCACGTGGCTCGTCACAACATCATTGACTTTTAACAATATTGTAATAACATGCTTAAGAGCACATTAAACCAACGCGGCAAATCAACAATAACACCCAATAACACCACATTCCAACCAAGATAAACAGCGATTCTGAAATATCAAAAGTGTTACCTTCCGGCCATGTCGTTATCCTCCTAAATCGGTTAACTTCACTTCTTCAAGCCACCCCGGCAACCCTGAGTCGCTGTAACTCTAACGTCAACGTTACCCGGCAAATAATCACAATTAGGGAGTTTTGGGACAAAATTTTCAGGGATTTAGCGATTGGGATAAGCTGCAAGGTATCCTCACAGTCTTAGAATGCAGATCACAGCACAAAAACGCTTTGCCGTAGTATTCCGTGGTTTCAGTTCACAATTCGGATCCAGACTCATGCAGGCAATGCTGTTGTGTGTACACGGGAATGCCATGGTATACCTTCGTGTTGTAGTATGTAGAGCTTTTTAGCACAAGCACCACACGGCGCAAGGGCTTCTATAGGCTAGTGCATGCGTGCACGGTGCACCCAGTGTTCCTTTGCGGCCGCAGGGCGTTATATGTACGCTCCAGATGCATAGCTCATGAGGTAGACTCGGACCGCAGAAAACCGGGTTTGTACGATTGTAAACGAACCCGCATGTCCATATACATGCACCAAGCACCGGGCCTTTTGCCGCGATCCCTCACTATAGGCCACAACTCATTGCTGCGCTCCAGTGCATGGGGAATTTAATCATTTAAAAGCCCTCCTAAAAATGGCAGTTTGCTCCAGTTGTCAATGGATTGTGCTGCCAGGTGACCATTTAAAACGGGGTGTGTGCGTACGCAGAAATCGTAGGTGATACATACACGATTACATACATACATACTAGATGAAGTTTTTCCCGTCTGTGTTTGCGTTTGCGTTTATTTTTCGCGGCGCTTTTCGCCGCGTGATTAACATAATGTTTTATGTTATCTGCTGCTGCCATACTCAACCAAATGCTATGAGTCTACGTTTGGATCTAACAACCAGTAGCTCTTAATCGCAAGACGCGAGTTGAGGAACCGCTGGATCATTTTTCGCACGGCGAATTCTCCTAGCGTTTCGTCGGGGTTTATACACGAGACGAACTGTAAGGTGCGAGCACGAGCTAGAGGACAAGGACAACCTGTATGTATACTACTGTGCTAAGGGTTGGTCAAGAGTAACGGAATAAGAGTATGTAGTTCGGAAACAGCTTCAGCTTCCTGTTAATTTTCAGTCCACATGCTTTGAGATTATACAGACCATCATCTTTTTAGGCGGCACGGCTCGCACGCGAGTGGTGTCTTACGGGTAAAATTCAAAATCTTTATGGATTTTGAATAATGAACAGATTATATCGTGATTTTGGCAGATCAGAGACCGATCAAATTGTAAGTGACAGCTGCATCTACCATAACCCNAACAGATTATATCGTGATTTTGGTAGATCAGAAACCGATCAAATTGTAAGTGACAGCTGCATCTACCAAAACCCATGCCATGATGAGCTCCACTCCAGCTGCTGTTTCCATTCCATAGCATTGCGAAATTGCAACTATATCTCATGTCACATGTGAAACACGACGAAAGCGGTTGAACACGTAATTTTGCGTGCATAATATGCATAAGTTTTGCAGCGGATGATTTCTAAATGAAAGATGATCCAGCAGATGGTTAAGACAATTTTTGCATCCATTGCTTCTGCCGAAACCAGTAGTATTTTTAACCGAATGGACAAAATCAAACTCCAAACGTAAAATTGTAAGCTTCTGATGAACAAGTGCTCATCGGAGACAATTACCTAGGTTTGGTGCAATTAATCCAGATTCCCTGGTGTAAATTAATTATTGTCCTAATGCTTCAGAAGAGCGAGGCTTTCGATAATGCGATTACCTGGGTAAAAGTTGACATTGCAAAACGCCAGAAATTGCCGGTATGTGCCAGAAATGGGCCTGGTGAAGACATAATGGCCAATGCAATTTAAGGGAAAAATCTGGAGCTCACATGAGATACGAATGAGTTGAGAAGGACAGCGAATAATGCAAGAGATTGTGGAAGTTCGGTCTAGATACCCTTGTTCGTGTTCATGGGTACAAATTTTTAGCGGTACATGTGAAACCGAGGCATGTTTGGTTGCTTTAGCATTACGGACATTTGTGGGGTGCACTTACCGTTGGCATGCATGTAATATACATACTAAACTGTCCATGTGCGTTTTTCGTTCGGAATTATAACTCTCGTGGCATGAGTTTATTCCATAACATGTTTTGTCAAAGTGAGTTAAATAGAGTGTCTAGGTTATAACTGTCTATCACTTTTAACGCGAAGTAATCTTGGTGAGCTGTAATCCAAATCCAGCATTTTATTCCGAAATCGTACACGGGTAACAGGTGTCCCCGGCGAAGATTTTTGACGTTATAATAATAAAGTGTTATGATTCATTTTACAGTACAATCGGAACTGGGCTGAAGGTATTTGATTTTGAACTATTTCCTTTATAGAATAGTGATATTGATTTCATGATTGGAAATTGTAATTAATGATAACAGAATCCAACTGCTCTGTCAAGATGAATATGTTCAAGCATTTCGATACCATACTGAAAAATGACAAAGAGGAAGCCAGAAAATCTGCAGTTTTGTCAATAGTAAATGAATGTACTGCCAAGGGCTCCAGTGAGGTAAAGCTCGACTGATTACAAGTTTTTTGGGATCTAGTTGGTGATTATTTATTTTTAATTGTTTTGGAAATAATTCTAGGCGGCCAAGTCATTTGAGTATGCCGTTAAACGATTCACAAAAGGATTACAATCGTCGAACGAGTCCACGCGAGTGGAGTTCTTCGCTGGTCTTGTTGCCCTTCTTCAGCTCATTCAGGAAGTACCTGTTTCCAACGTAATTGAACTTATTGAAAAGAGTTTAG
>VRMD01000879.1:0-20775 GCA_009872375.1 Sminthurides bifidus | reverse complement strand
AAAACTGGACGAGAATGAGAACTCGGTCTGTGCAAATTAAATCAATGAGAATGAGAAAGGCAAGCACAATCCACTTTTATGTTATCGAACGTTCGACCATTAATTAAAGTATGTACATTGCAGGCTTCCAGCGCTCCTCAAACGGAGATTTAAAGCCCATTCTTGAGTATGGGACACTACATTCATGATCGACTTGGCTATTTTGACAGGTACATTTATTCACACAGGTGTAAAATTCTTGTGCAGCAGGATAGCTTTGCTTTAACCATAAGACAAGATCGAACTCTTCTTGATTCTCATATCCTCATCTGTTCTCAAGAATCTGAACGATACAAGAGGCATTCTAAGGGGATGAGTTGGGACAAGGGCAAATCTGTTGGGCAAGTTTGAAAAGCAGAAAAGATCCCAAGAAGTTGGGCATATTAGCATTGGCACTGCCTGGTGTAGCGGTGAAGAACCCGTTGATAATCTTCCCGTTGGACTATCTCTTTGGCATGATATGACGCACCTTGTGTTGTGAGTCCATCGTGCTGTTGTTGGTGCTTCCGAGTGTGTGGCACATTTGGCATCAGCAGATAATCCCTCTGTACCGAAAGCAAAGTGCATTGTCCTATGAACGCTACTTGTACTTAACAAGGTGCTAGACTAGGTCCCACAATGTTTTAAGCTGATATTACAGCAGAGAGGTTCTCACTGCAGATTTGTTGAGAGTTGAGAGCGAGTTCGGTCCTATTAGATGTAAAGGAATTTATAATTAATTGTGGGAACTGGGCTCAAGTTTTCATCGAAGTAGTTGCAATCAAGGTAAGGTCAAAATTGCAATTAATGATAAAATTTACTGTATTGAAAGGTGCAGTGTATTTGCCTGATGAAAAAGTAAATGCATTTAAGCCGGGCCTTTTCTTGAGTTTACCATTTGTCCGGAACTTGATAGTGTCATTAAGAAGCTGAAGTTGCTGCCATCCGAGGATTTTATTTGTGACATAGTGTAACTGAGCCTAGTAGAATACAAAAACTAGCCAGCCAAACGAAACCTGACCTCGAAAAATTCTGTTATGGAAATCTAAAATAAGCATTGTTGCAATGATTTTAGATTGTTTTCTTGAATTTCTTGTAGGTACAACAAGATCTATGAGTTTTTCGGTATTATAAGTAGTGTTGAACCGGCGTCCGTTACCATGGCTGCAGCGTGTAGCATTACGAAGGTGAGCAAGAAAATTTAGCATGGTGACCTCACTTGTCCAGATATGGTTGTAATGACCAAAATGCAAATAGTACTTTAAGAGTATAAGTATTTGATGTTACTGTTTCACATTTTCTTCAACAGACACCTGCAGAAAAGAGCCAAATTGTTTTTGAAGAGCAATGGCCGAAAATGCAGCCGACGGTGGTAAAGCTTCTTCAACAGGAGCCGGTGAATCGATCCGAATGGCAGGATCTTTTCTTATACTGTGCATCAAGTTTGCTTGTGGGATGAAAAGGCTGCTGGAAAAATTTATAAGGCACTGGAAGATAACATTGAGGAGTTTATAAAACAAGTGCAGAAGGTAACTTGTGGTACTTTTATTGGCCCTGCTCGTATAAACTTCGGATATTCTCGAAAAATATAGGCTATTGATTGGATGATAGAATTTGTGTGCTTTTTTTTAAAGCTTAAAATATGTGGAAAGATTCTTCATATGATTTTGTTGTGTTTTGTGGCGACAGAGAGTCTGTGCTCATATAGAGGACCAAGCTTTATTGAAGGCCTATATCACAGAATGGCGGAAGTTTTTTGAACAGTGCAGTTACTTGCCAATGCCATTTAGTCAAGTGGAGTCATCCCTGAACAATTATTCTACGGGTTCGTCATCCGGCATGCAAAAGAAGCATAAAAATGACGATTCAGATGTTCGCAAGGTACAGAATTGGAAGTCTCCTGCAGTTTGTTCTCTTAGAGAATAAAATATTTCAACTGTAAACTCATGAGCACTGGTTTATGTTTCAGCTTATGCTTGATAGCTGGAACAACCAAATATTCAGCAATATCAAGGGTCGCTTACAGTCTTCAGCAATGAAGCTAGTTGGTGCCGAAAGAAATGGCGAAGCGTTTGATTCACAATTAGTCATTGGTGTACGAGAGTCTTATGGTAAGGAGGTGTTTGCATTTGCACTGAAAATACAACTATTAGTTATTGGAGAATGCCGTATGACATAGCTGTCAAAAATTGTAATGAGTGATTCCATTGTATCTATGTCTGTTCTAGTTAACTTGTGTTCCGATCCAGAAGATAAGCTCAAGATTTATCGTGAAAACTTTGAAAAAGCTTATATAGAAGCCACCGAATCGTTCTATAAGGTGAAATCTTCAGAAGAGTTAAACTTAAATGGTGTTCAGAATTACATGCGGTATGCCTATACAAAGTTAAAAGAAGAGGATTCACGTGCAAAGAAATACTTGGAAACTCAAAGTTCTGTGGAAAAGTTGATGACTAGTGCTGTGAATGTCCTGGTGTCAATGTATAAAGATCAGATACTGAATGAATCTCCTGAAATGATAAAATGGAATCAAACGGAGAAGTTGCAGCTCATGTACAAATTAATGGATAGAGTTCCAGACGGGATAAGCGCCTTGCTCAAGGATTTAGAAGATCACATAATATGTGCTGGTCTAGAGGACATGAAAGCGAATGCTCACACTATCACACAGGACTCAGAAAAATACATCGAAAGGTTGCTGGAACTGTACAATAAGTTCAGCGACTTGGTTAAAACAGCGTTCTTAGATGACCCGAGATTTTTAACGAGTCGTGATAAAGCTTTTAAAATAATAGTGAACGATACGTGTATATTTAAACTGGAACTTCCAGTCAAACCCGGTATGATAAAAACAAGCCCAGAATCCAGGTGCCCTGAACTCTTGGCTAATTATTGCGATTTGTTGCTCAGAAGAACTCCTCTTAGTAAACGTCTTACTAGTGATGAGATTGAAACTCGGTTGAAACAAGTGGTAAGTTCTGCACTTTAGCTGATTCATTCAATTGATATGAGACTAAAATTGCGCAAAGGTTACTAAAAGCAGTGGTGTTCTCTAAGCTGATTCTGTGCTATTGAATGTTTTGCAGCTACTAGTCCTTAAGTACGTCCAAAACAAAGATGTATTTATGCGGTATCACAAAGCGCATCTGACAAGACGGCTGATTTTGGATACCTCCGTAGACAACGACAAGGAAGAAAGTATGGTAGACTGGCTGAGAGAAGTTGGTATGCCCGCTGACTTCGTGAATAAGCTTGGCCGCATGTTTCAAGATATTAAAGTTTCTGCAGACTTGAATCAGCAATTCAAAGAGCAGTACAGGGATTCTAAGGGACCGGTAGCAGGTAAGATTTCACTTTCTTTACAAANGTGAATAAGCTTGGCCGCATGTTTCAAGATATTAAAGTTTCTGCAGACTTGAATCAGCAATTCAAAGAGCAGTACAGGGATTCTAAGGGACCGGTAGCAGGTAAGATTTCACTTTCTTTACAAAGAGCAGCTCCCTTTCGGAAGTAAACTTTATGGTATGGTGTGTATGCAACGCATCTGATGAGAAATGCTTTGCAGATTCCATAAATATTAAGATCCTCAACGCTGGTGCCTGGGCACGCGGCTAGTGAGAGGATAAATGTATCACTGCCCCTTGAGCTTGAAGACTACATACCTGAAGTGGAGGATTTTTATCGAAAGAAGCACAACGGCAGAAAGCTTCAATGGTATCACCATATGGCGAATGGAACGGTAATTGCTTCATTTGTCTCCTCAGTTGATTCTGCTGTGACTACAGACCAGTTTTATTCAAAATCACTCTCTGTTTGTATAGATAACTTTTTCAAATGCGGCTGGCAAATTCGATCTGGATGTCACAACCTTCCAAATGGCTGCACTATTCGCCTGGAATCACCGACCTAAGGAAAAGATAACTTACGAAAACCTCAAGTTAGCTACAGAGTTACCTGATCCCGAATTAAGGAAAACGCTTTGGGTATGTTCAATTCAAAATGTTATCAAGTATGTACTCATTTAAATTTATTCAAGTACTAAATCGCCAAAATTTATCATTCAGTCCCTTCGTCGCATTTCCTAAAGTCAAACGTCAACTGCTTCTTTACGAGCCTGAAGTTCAAAGCCCCAAAGATTTCCAGGACGATACCGTTTTTTGGGTCAACCAGGAATTTAGTGTTGTGTAAGTGTGATTTCTCATCTTTTTTGTTCCATCTCTTTTATCCATGCAGCATAAATCTTGATTTCGATAATCTGAATATAACGCCAAATTATTAACTGTTTTACAGTAAAAATAATCGAGTACAACGTCGTGGTAAAATCAGCCTCATCGGCCGACTGCAGCTATCGACAGAACGATCTCGTGAGGAAGACAATGAGGGCATTGTCCAGCTACGTATTTTACGTGTACAAGAAGCAATTATTAAGATACTAAAGATGAGGAAACGAGTAACCAATATACAGCTGCATAATGAACTAGTTGATATACTCAAAAATATGTTTTTCCCAAGCAAGAAAATGATCAAAGAACAGATCGAATGGCTCATGGAAAACAAATACATGCGCAGGGATGAGAAGGATATAAATATTTTTGTTTATATGGCTTAAGTGTTAGATTTTAAGGCAGAAAATTCTTATGATCCATGATTCCGTCGCAACGTTACGTAAAGTAATATTATAATGTATTCAATTTTCAAATATCACATAGAAATTACGCGTTATAGTTTTTTAAACTTACGGTACTTCATTAGCATTTTATAGCTTGTCTCTATAATCAGGGTTACTGCAAGAATGTAACCCTACATTTAATCAAGGTAAAACATATTAAGACATCATAATATCTTCTAATTACCACCTGTACCCTTGTGAATTATTTTCGCGATTTTCATTACTTATCAAATCAAATTATGAACCCTTCATCGGTTTGAATAAAACTATTTCCATCTCCTTCACTCAAAAAACTTGTGTAACGTTAAACGTTTGACAAAGCTAGTTAAGTCTGTTCTATTGAGTCACAGTAGGTAGTTGCAATACTGGTTTCAATGCCCTTTAAGAAGAATACAGTGCAATGAAAGAGCACCGTGAAAGACATCGAAGAAAGTCGAAGGAGAAAGTTCTGACTCATTTACAATGCTGCATCTACATACCCTAGGAACGCTGTAGAAAACAAGGAAGATGAAGCGAGCTTGTCATCAAGCAGGAATGGGCGGGAGGTCTTGTAACACAGACAGTGTAACGCAGTATAGTTCATCGCGAAAAATATTCGCGACACTTTGACTTCATAACCTTCTGAATTAAATTTTAGAAACGTAAAAGCACCACGTTTATTGTCATGGCCATTGCCAAGTGTTGAAAGCTGCGTACGCTTAGCGTGCAAGCGTTGCGGTGCTAGACATGCTTCCTTACAGTTAGTCCAAATTAGTATTCGTTAAGTAACTAATAATATTGACCAATCTTGACCTTCCTTACCCGTACCTAATAATTTACTAGAAAAGTATTTTCGTTCCTTCGATCACCTATCTGCCGTTCCTTCAGGTAACGTGAACTCTCTCCCCAAGTTCTACGCATTTGAATCATCATCAGATTTTGAATAAGACTGTATATATTACATAACGATGCTGAATGGACTAATAACCACAATTATTGATCATGCCAGGCAATTCTTTCGCACCAAAATCTAAAGTACTGTAGAAAAACTTTGAGTTGGAGTAATAAAGTTTTCACGTGGATACTTTAAAATGAAGCGAACCGGAGACCTAGTTTCAAACGTCTCTGCTTTAAGAGAAACGTCCAAGGCCGCAGTGACTGGCAATTTGTGCGGATTATTCCGAGGTTAGTCCCTTAAATCATACTTTCAGTCGTTTTGATGTTTTGATTTGAACGAAATAGCCGAACAATCTTTCTCTTATTACAGACAATCGTGAATACGTCCAACGTTTGACGAATTACAAGAGTTTACCCATCCACAATGGCTGTGTAAATTCAGTCATTTGGAATGCAAGTGGAAATCACCTTCTGTCTGGTTCGGATGACCAGCGTTTGGTGATTTCTGATCCGTTTTGCAGAACTCATGAGGTGCGTTAAACAAATAGCCAGTTCGGATATTGGACGGTTGAATCAACCCGATAATGTGACATGTTGGATTTGAACGTTTGCAGGTTATATGGGACTACAAGACTGTGCATCGCTCCAATATTTTTTGTGCTAGATATCTACCTAACTCAAACGATGAGAAAATCATATCATGCTCTGGTGACGGAGTCATCTTGGTTCACGGTTAGTTGTTATTATAACTTTCAGTCGTTGAAGCCTCGTTTAATTATTTGATAAGAACATAATTTTGACGACTCTTTGCTCCAAACAGATTTGCAACACCAGGACTCGTACATTAACAGATATGAGTGCCATGACTCGACTTGCTACAAGCTATTGCCGCTGGACTCCAATACTTTTCTGTCCTGCTCTGAGGATAAAACTGTTAGATTTTACGATATCCGCTGCAAGCAAAGCTGCTGTTGTAGAGTTGGAACAGGACCTTCAGTTCGCAGAAGTAGCGAAAATCATCAGGTAAGCGTCAGTGAGGAGGAGTGGATCGGGGCTGAAGCGAGAAGTAGTGTGGGTCTACCTTGAGAATAATTCACGATGAGTATGAAGTGCATTGAGATGCAATAATCTGGAATTACAGACAAAGCAGATGATTAAAGCTCCACGTCCCGTTAGTTCAATGGCAATGCATCCGACAAAACCGTATGAAATAGCGCTCGGGGTTGCTGATTCGTCCGTTTATATTCATGACCGACGAATGTTGGATAGCGGTAAGTAGACATATGAAGTAAACATCATTCGGCATTGACTTCGAAAAATGTAGTAGGTAACCTGATTGATCGGCTGATTAATTAGACATGTTTTTGTCGAACAGTTCCATCCGTTCCAACGACTACTTATTTGGATAGATACTGTGTTCCGACTTTGTTTGACAAACAGTACCGAGTGACGTCAGTCAATTATTCTGCTGATGGGTCTGAAATATTGGCCTCAATGTCGTTAGATTACATCTATCTTTTTCAGGTAATGAGAGCTTGGCAAGTAATATGTTGCTTGTCGGTACATGTAATGGAGTTGTCTCAATGGAAGTACTTGAATACTGTTTAATCATGAATTCCTCGATGTGTTAGGTCCATGCCTCAAATGGCGAAGACAAAAAGAAGAGTTACCCTATAATGCAACCTGCTAGTCGAACTTCTAGTCCTAAAGCTGCGTCGACGAATGCAAGCAAAAAATCAAAGAAACTAAGACTGCGCGGAGACTGGTCAGACACGGGACCGAATGCAAGGCCCAGTGCGGAAGGCGGCGGCCCTGAAATAGGTCAAGCGCGCCCGACTCTGCAGAACTCTCTTATGGAAAGGATGACTTTGGTGCTTAGTCAAATGTTGAATACGGTGAATAATTCCAATACTGCGGCTTCGGCGCTGGAACAAATGGGGATCGAAAACGAGCAGCTGAACGACTTGATTGATCATAGTTTACAATCAAATCCAAATCGGGCGTCGGAGCCACCAGTTGCTGAGCCAGCTTCTTCAGCGTCTTCCGTGATGTGAGATATTTGGTAGTTGCTGATTTGTCGTTATTGTCTAATATTACGTATTAATTAATTAACGGGGCACGATTTTCTTTGGTTCAGTGCTAGTGAAGAGAACTCCATGGATTTGGACGCGTGGACTCCAAAACCCTTTACTTGCTACAGTGGCCACCGAAACGCTCGAACTATGATTAAGGAGACCAACTTTTGGGGCAGCAAATATATCATGTCTGGCTCTGATTGCGGACATATATTCTTTTGGGATAAGTAAGTTATGCTTTCTGTTGGCTTATGGCTGGGGCAAACATACACTATTATTCCCTTTTTGTGAAAAAAACTGTTACAAGAAGTTGTTTTGACACAGAAATACTGCTGAAATCGTTTGCATTCTGGAGGGAGACAAGCACGTTGTGAACAATGTTCAACCCCATCCGTACTATCCTATTCTTGCCACTAGCGGTATTGATTATGATGTCAAATTATGGCAACCTTCGTTGACCGAACCGCAGTACGATAATACCAAAATTCAGGAACTGCTTAGAAGAAACGCATTGATGCTAGAAGAATCAAAAGATACCGTGACAGTACCTGCAACTTTTTTGATAAGAATGATGAGTTGTTTGAGCCACTTGAGGCAGCAGAATGCAGGTTTGTTTAATGTTTGATTTTTATTAAAATTTTTAGGTTTTTTCTAGTCTAGACCGCATTGTAGCTAAGTACTGCGATAAAATGGCTGGTTTCTGAGATGTTATAACATAATTCACCTGTTTTAGCTGGGACGGACAATCCTTCTGCAAGCAGTGGAAGCCCCAGTCAGCAATCGCCATCGTCTTCAGAGGAAGGCAGACCCTAAATAAGAAAGCAATAAATTTATCTTACTTGAAGTCATCAAAACCGTCACAACTTTGCCGTAGAGTCAGAAGCAATTAATTTTAGGCTACAAGATGACGTTGTTTTGTATCTCAAGCTGTACCTAGACTTGGTCACAACAGGCTTATTGATTGCACTCATTTAGTACCCTGTGTCACAAGATATATCGTAAAACCTTTTTTTGCGCATAACTAATCAACTTTTTATGGAATATCTCAATGTCAATTATCGAGTATTGAATTAGACGGCGATTATTCTACTGAGAGGAGCTTACAAACCACAAGCTCTGTTACATTTCTAATCCCAGGGATTTGGTAACTGTTGTGCAGCAAATCCTATTTCCAATAATTAATATCTCGATTTTCTCTAGTTGCTGCGTTGTGGAATGCTGGACTTTCAATGAATTCTGCAAGTTTATCTTTCAATGTTTCCTTCGTATCCTAAAATTTAGGCCACTCGGGCTTCAAATAAGCTATGAAGGAAAAAGGAAACGTTTCGTTGCTGGGACAGACCAAATCAATGGAACAAGAGAAGTAATTAGTAAGTGTCAATTAAAGCGCAAGTACTATATCGTTTAAAATGCCAATATCGATTATTCTTCACGTTCTGGGCTTGCAGTAAAATGAATCTCTCATTGTTGCTACACCCCAAAAGTCTTGAACCGAAAATTCAAGCTACATATTTTCATGATGCCTGCATTTAGTAGGACTGCCAGAAAAACTTGACTTGGATCAATAGAACCTTTTATTTTATAATAGTAAGGTCTGGAATATCAGTTATGCCAATAACAAGCAACGCTTGGTACCTTAGATCAAGCTCAATTTAAATTATCGTAATCAGAACCTTTAAGTAATAATAACACAAAGGCTCCAACACCTTTACTCTTTCGTACAGGTAAGAACTTCACGTGATTCTCGATTAAAGCTTTTAACTCTAGAATACATGAAGTTAGGAAATTTCAAAGGGTCCATTCGAAATTCATTCTTCAAAACTCCAGTTGAGGTTTGAAAATTTAAATAATATTCAGTCCACGTGAGGCCTACATTAAATCTTTTCTTAGTGTGATAAATTTTAAACACAAAATTGTAAGTCACGTTATTGCTCTTCTGCTTTTGTTTTTCTTTTAGTGGATTCCAACATTGGCCATACACATGTTCCCCATCAAGAGAATAATAGTAGCTTCCTACAAGCATACCGGGGAACTTGGTTTGATTTCTTGGATCCCTTAATGAAGGGATCACACCAAGAGGACCTTCTGATGATGTCAAGAAATAAACGGTTCCATTCGCGTTAAAGCGCAGGTATCTGTAATATTCCACGATGTGCCACGGCCTGAAATAACAAAATGAAAAAAGGCTTGCAAGTGCACCTTCCGAACTACGTATTACATTACAAGAATTTAACTGCAGTTTTACCTGTAAGACTGGTCTTGAAAAGAGTTTTCGCCAGCTCTTATATAAGAAATCTTGCTTATGTAGCACCCGTCAAATCTGACCCTCGGTCTTCGCAAGTACATTTCGCGGTAGCTTGTAAATTCAGGTGGACGGTTCTTCACATGCTTCCATGTTCTGGAAATACGAAAATGTAATACAGGTAAAAGATGCTGCAACGTGAAAAAGTTACTTGCCTTCTGTTCCATGACCCATGACATACCTAGTGCAAATGTCTTTCCACAACTGCTCATCTCTAGACACGACGAAGAACCCTTTGGAAACGCATCCCAGTGACTCTAAACTTCGCACATCCACGTCCTTGGACACGACCCAACGTAGTAAGTACTTGACGACCTCTTCCGGTAAATCCTTGAAATGGAACTTGTCATCTTCTTTATTTTTCTCGAACCAAGTCCAGTTGTTTTGCTCAACATCGAACAAGAATTTTGACTCTAGATCTTCGAAATCGGTGTCCAAGTCATCATAACTTGCGGCGTTGGGGGTATTTTCCCGCACCTTTCTCTTAGGCGACGAATTCCTTCTCTGTTCGGTTACAGTAGCCTGCTGTTGCAGCTGCAACTTGTAGAAACGGTACTCAATATCAGGTACAAGATTTAGGGCTTTTTTGTAGTACTTGATTGCATCGAAGTACTGCCTAGATTTTTCCAACTGCACGCCTTGGAGAAACAGTTCATGTGCTTCGTCTTCAATGCTTGAATGACTTTCTTCCACGTTGGCATTGCTGTCAGGTTTTTGATTCAATGAAGCAACATTCAGGTTTCTTTTATCTTCAATAGTTGTGTTAGCAGCTCGGACGTTGCTAATACCAAGTCCAAGCTCTTCCTTCCATTTTCGTCTGAAGTTTTCAAGGTCAACTTGAGGTGCCGCATTACCCCGATCATTGCCACGGTCCTTCAAGAATCAAGTGAGGCATGTTAAGATTGAAATTAGGGTTAAACAAGGCATAAAAACCATTCGCGTTGCCATTTTATTGCATTCGACTTACCATTATACTATGTTTTGGAAGACTTAAATTCGAGTTCGAGTAAATTTTATACGAAGTGCATCACTGTGATTAAACCAGGAATAAAGCTGATTGCAGTGCCGAAGTCGATTTCAACATGATGAACTATACTTAATTAACCGCTTACTTGTCCACTCTTCCAACGCAACCATATTATTCTCTGCTGCCATTCCACATTTGAATTTCAAGCTCACAATGTAAGTAGAACTTTGTAATGCAGTTTGTTTCTAAAAAGGGTATTACGTTAGGCAACATAATAGAACGGAAAAAAGTTCAAGTCAAAACAAAAAGGTAGGTCACCACTTAAAGTCAAGCAGCTTTTCAAACTGCTCGAACAGCTGATTTGGTCAGAGCTTTGCATGCAGTATGCAGGTATTGTGATTTGGCGATAAAATAGCAATCATTCAGAGAACGCACGTGTATTCATTCGTAGTACAGCTTAACAGGAATCAAAATTGAAGGCAAGAGGTAATTAATAATCGGATTTGATTAATGCTTGATTTACTCGGCCAAGCTTTTTGTAAAAAATTACGCAACCACACATTACAGTTTACACGGAATAGATTGATGTTTATCACGAAATCTTTTCTGCCACTTCGCATTCGCCAGAGACTATGAACTGACCATCCCGTCCCTGACAAGGTCGTCTTTAATGCAAAGACTATGCAATTTTGCGTTTTAATAGTTTGGGGCCCATAGAGTTTGGTAACTTTTTAGTCCATGGAGGCATTTTTTGAAGGTATTATAAATTCCAACAAAAAATGCGGTGTCGTTGCGCGCGTGCGTTTATGAAATATGCGTTTAGAGTGTAATAAATTATATATTTTGCTAAATTAATGTATTTTTAGCGCCAACATAAGTGAAAATTTCATTAAAACAATTCTCAACTGCACTCTACAACCTTGCTGGATGAGTAAAATTATCTTGGACGCAGTTCTCGAAACCTTCCTCATTTATAAGCTTTATAGTTCGATATACGTTAATACTTTTGTCTGGAGTTCAGCAGCACACGTGTTCGTACTTTCAATCTCAACTCATAGAATTAATTGTATATATCTGGAGACGCGGCGATGATTCTACTATTAGTTTGAAACTTGTCATTGACTTGATATTCCAGGTTTGACAGAATCATTTTTGGCCTTGAGACTAATCCGCTATGGCCCTAGGCCGTCGTCGGCGTCGAAAGAAATGTACAGAGAGACCTGCGAAGCGGAAAAAGCAATATGGATCTTGCTTGCTCTGCTGCAAGGAAGCTGATACTGATTCCAGTGTCATTAAACTTTCTGCTGAAAATGAGAAGGAATGCTACAGGTTGCTGCTAGAAGCCCTTGGTGTGGGTCCAGAATCATTCGTAAACCTGATTCAAGACTGGGGAAACGGAAGTTTCATGTTTTGCGAAGATTGTGGTGCAGTAGTTGAGCAGTCTTTGCTTATCATCGAAGAAATTAAGTCACTCAATCTGCAATTGAACCGTATCAGATCCAACATTGCAAAAATTTTCAAGGCAGCTGAACCTGCGACGACCAATGGATCACGCTACTATAGTGAAACAGCCAGAAGAACCCTGACGCAGTGTAAGTATAAATGATTTAAAATTCATTCCATCATGTGTTTTTCGATATCTTTCTTCGTTCTAACTGAAATGACACCTATAGGTTACCAAGCATGCATTGTGAAGCTATCTAGCTGTCCGCCACCTGGAACTGCTTTGCGTTCCAGTCCACGGCGGAGAACGAAAAAAGAAGTAGGGTTCATAAGTGCGGGGACACATACTACGCTGAAAGACGGTTCCTCAATAGTTTATAAAGAAGAAGACGAGGATCAATATGAATCGGAAATAGAAGCTGAAGAAGTGAATTGCCCATACTTCGATTGTGACAACGCAGAAAGTATAGACTACAATTATGAGGAGAACCATATTGAAGACCAAGCTGATGAGCGTAGCGCTGAACGTGCTCTACGCTCTGAAACAGGGCATAGAACACAAGGCTATCAAGTTTCGACGGTAAATGGGGTTGTCCAAGTTACTGACCGCGTTAGAGCAAGGAATCGTTCTCAGGGTTTCGGTGTGTACGATCGCGAACGCGCTGAGGTAGAAGAAATAATTGACGACTATCCTAACAGTGACGATGAAGATGATCATGATATAAATGATGAAGAATGGACACCCGAGTTTGAGAGAAAAGAAAAACCCAAACAACCTGTTCGAGTTATTGAATCAAGCCAAATTCGGGAAAAGCTTCCGGAAAAGAAGAAAAAAAAGATTCTTGTGGTAGATTCTTCCAATTTGTGTTCACAAAAGCTGAAATGTCCATTCTGTGAGCTACAAAGCAACCTCTCTGCATTCGGACATCACATCTCCGGGACTCATGGCCTACTGTACTCTTTGGGTGTGTACGCTTGCAGCAGTTGCGGCGATGTCACACGATCGGGTGAAAAGAAATATTTGTCTGAGTTTTTGAGCATGCATCAGCAGTGCGTGCCTAATGATGAACTCAAATGCATGCATTGCGAAGAACAATTCACTTCAGTTGAGCTTATTCCGCAGCATTATGCAACTAAACATCCTTGTAGTCGCAAGTGCAATGTATGTGGGCATGTTTTTCCGTCTCTATCATCGGTAGTGCATCACCAAACAAAAACTTTGAGGCATGTGAGTATGAAAAGCAGCGGGACCGCTCGGGTGATGGACAGAAATGATGATCAAAAGCTCGTAAAAGTAGAGAGCGGACGTAATTGTGAGATTTGTGGGATGTTTGTTACAACATCAAATGTTCAGCATTCAAGAATTCATGGTTACCTTGATGTAAGCGACTGTTTGATTTGCACGAAGTGTGGAAAAATAGAGGTCAAAAGCGGAGACATGTCACGTTGCGTAAAAGACTTTTTTGCCCGCCATGAATCCTGTGAACCAATGCCAAATGCCACCGTATCTTGTACTGAGTGCAAGGCGGTTTTTATAACCGTGCGTTCGTTAGCGCTTCATTGGATCCGTATGCATGCTTCAAATCCATGCGCTCTTTGTGACAAATCATTTCAAGATTTGGCTGATCTATCAAGCCACGAATTTACTGTCCACGATGTGCAAAATCAAGCATTTCTGTACCGTAAAAAAGAAGGGTTACTAAGGTGCCCATTCTGTTCATCAAAATACAACTCGTGGGAAGATTTAGCGAAGCACAGATGGTCCCACAGAGGCTACCTGGATGATTTGACAACTACTAATCTGCTTCCGGTTCAAACAGAGTCTATTGCAGAAACAACTGCAGAAAAGGTACAGTGGGAAATTTGTGACGTGGTTGATATTTCTGATACTTGTACGTCAGCACTCAACCAGGAACATCCGCCTCACTTAAGCACCACGGGTGAACTGCAACAATCAGCCTCAAAGGCTTCATATTGTTCTCTTTGTGGAGTGAGGCTTTCCTGCATTGAAGAAATAAGACGACATCGTGTAAAAACACACAACTTAAGGAAAAAAGTCCCTGTAAGTGCGTAGAAGATTTTAATAGACGTTGAATGATACGATTTATAATTTCCAACAGACTGGGAATATATGTGTTTCTTTTTAATTTCTTTCAGTCACCAATTGTGAGAATAAAGAGCGAAACTGAACTTCAAAATTATCTGACATGGTATTCCCAGTTGTGCAGAAGTGAAGGGAACTGCAACAAACTAGTGGGAAAAGCGACACAAGATCGCGATACTCCGTACCAGTGTATCATGTGTGATCAGTCGTTTTCTTCATGTGAAAGTCGTGAGTTTGAATATCACGTTCTTCGACAACATGGACTGGTATATTATTTGGGCCTTTACGGCTGCCGAAGTTGCGGGGACATCTTTCCGACAAATGTCATCGAAAAAGAGAGTTTATTAATGTTTAGTAAGGAGCATCAAAACTGCCGAGATTGTGGCTTGCAGAGCCGTGTTGATGGTTATGATTGTGTGAGCTGCTCGGAAAATCTTGACACCTTCGAAAATTTAATGCAACACGTTAAAGACTTACACATGGATGAACTTGGTCCTTATTGTGATATCTGCGGAAAGAAATTTGTTACACATCTTGGGAGAAAAACTCATATGGAGACGGCGCACCAAAAAGATATCTCTTGTCTGAGAACATTTCTGTACATCGATCCGTCACCTTTACCCCTAACTCCTAACTTTGAGCACGAAGGAACAGAAGAAGAGTGTGGACTATGTGGGAACATTTATGATAAATCCAGGCCGGAGACTTTAGCTGAGCACGTCGCACAACAACACGGTATTTCTTACTTCAATGGTGTTTATGGATGCGCTAGATGTATGACGGTGTATACTAGCAGCCTGGGCCGGAGTCTTCACGATTTCCGAAGTTTTCATACAGCTTGCAAGCAACCGGAAAAATTGGGTGTAAGCTGCCATAGCTGCTCTTCAGAATTTAATACTTTTAATGAACTGGTGCAGCATACGAAGGATAATCATAATTTGCTCCTGAAATTTTTGTGCTACTTTTGTGGCTGTCGTTATACTTCGTTGCTGATCCTCCGCGGACATCATAAAGCAGTTCATGCTTCCCAACCTAATTTTGAAATATCAGGTGAGCCACACGGATTTCAAAATTGCCACATCGGTGAGATTTTACGGTGCCAGTTGTGTGAGGAGGATTTGTATATGGGTGAAGGAACGCGACTGGTAATCCACATGAAAAACGTACACAATTTGTGCTTCAAAAATGGCTTCTTCTGCTGCGTCAAATGTGCTGAGTATTACGACGAAAAAATTGAACCTTCCTTCGCAGAATTTCAACAGCGGCATTCCACTTGTGAAGAAGTTGACCTTAAGGCAAATGTTAAGTGCAGCAAGTGCTCCAGGTCCATTCAAGCAGCATCGATTTCCCTCCACTTTCGATTCCATGTGAAAGACCGAAAAACTTGCCAGTTATGCGGAAAATCTTTAAAATTTTCAAAAATTACTTTGCATTACTTTAAGTTCCATCAAGTCCGATTGGCTTCAACGTATTTGGGAAGTCTATTTTACCCGAAGTTAATGAAGCCTGAAAACATTCAAGATTTATCTACTGGTGATCTGGCTCTATATGATGAATTGATATGTCGGATCTGCCTCAAACGATTTCCAGTGAGCCATGATGTTCTGCTTCAAGAACACGTAAAAGATACTCATAATCTTTTAGTCGCGTTATGTAAGTCCAAAGAGGCTTACGGCTGTGAAAACTGTGAATGCATTCAAATTTATGGTCAAGAAGATGGCATTGTCAGAAATCAATCCAAAATCATAAAGTTTTCAGACATGCATGGTGTGCATTGTACGACGTCGAAAAGTGACGAGCACAAATGTTCCTCGTGTAACACTTGTCTTGATTCATTTCAAGCCTTAATGAACCACATAGTGAAGTGTACTATATACAAACTAGGATATCCCTGCAGAAAGTGTGGATACTATTTGGCAACCATGACGAGTTACAACAAACATATGAAAACGCATGACCAGAAGGAACCGACATTTAACCGGAAGATTAAAAAAAAACTAGTAGGCTCAAGCGCAAAACCTTGCCCTGTATGCGGAATTGTTACACTTCACACACGTCGACTAGCTCATCTAAGAGATTCTCACGGCTTGGAGTACCATTCAGGTATCTACGGCTGCATTAAGTGCTGGGAAGTACTAGATCCTTCCTCTGGAACATCCGTGCATGATTTTTTGAAAATTCATCACTGTCCTGATGAGATATCTGCCGACGTTCGTTCGAAATGTAACAGATGCGAAGGGGAGAAAGCAGAATACAACTTTCCTAATTTGAGATTGAAATGTATGCACATCGAGAGACTACATATACATCCACAAAGTCACGTATGTGAACACTGTGGGAAAACTTATCGTAGCAAGCATGGTTTAAACGATCATCTTCGTCTTCATATCAATCCAAATGCTTACAAATGTCCTGATCCTGGCTGTGATAGAGTTTTCAAAACACAATTTTCCCTTCGATTGCATTTACGTGTAGCTCGAGGAGTAATAAAGCATATTTGCGATATTTGCGGGAAGGAGTTTCAGTATAGTGTTGACTTGAAAAGTCATATTAAAGCTCATGCCCAGATTCGAGACGTGAAATGTAAACTCTGCGACAAAATGTTTTGGAACAGAAACAACATGCGCTCTCATATTCGAGAATTCCACAGGAAGGCACGCAAAGATCGGTTTAAAAATAAAAGGAAAACGGGCATTGCGCAGGTATTAATTTGATAAAATGCTACTGATTTAGTAACAAAAATACCAATTTCTAAAATTTGCAAGCACGTATTAATCATGGCTGAAATATTTTTTTCTAGTCAGCAGAGAGTGTCGATTCAGAAAAGTCCGGCGTTGAGGGGAAATGAAAATAACATTATCTGCAGAAGAAGAACTTATGGATTAATATCTACTTGCTTATTGTATCACCTAGATAAGAATTTGAATTTGACTCTACATTTCTCTTTGTACAGCAAATGGGCATTATTACCCTTAGTTGTGTAAGTATGAAACTTTAAGCATTCCGGTTATACATATATATCGGTTATACGAAAGACATCATTTCTTGTCTTTTGCTTGATTTATATTCATATCAGAATACCGTATTCGTTTTTTACAAAACTGATTCGGAATATGAAACCTTGTCTGTTAATTATTCTTCCCCAGTTCGGGACACTTAGAGTTACTCCTTTTGGCTAGCTGATCTATAAAACGTAGATTTCCATCAAAGCAGTTCCATCAATTAAAAGCAGGACACATTTACCTGCTAACATTGAGGTGCACTCTTGAAAACTACGAATATCTATAACGTAAATGGAACGTGTTTTAGCTTTTTAATCTTACTTTTGTAACATACTTACACCAATGTTAAAGCTCCACGGGTAAACTAATGGTTATTTTAACTACCTCTTTCTATCAGCTAGATTGCAGTTACTTTGACTGGACTATTACACACTAATTCTTTTTAAATTTTAGATTGTAGCAGCGTTTCAATAAACATTGAAACAACTAATGAACATGTGTATTTGACACCCTTTTGACTCGCGTTTTACAAGCTCTTGCTCGTTATGAATGCAATGAACTACGGAACCAATATTAGCCACCAATATGCACTTTTCATTTACCCGAATAACGACACCATTCAATGCACTCTGATCTGTAATCAGCCTCACAGCTTTTTTGCGTCAAAGAATAGCAATAATGCTCGGAGCCCCAAAATAGTTAAATCAGCTTAGAGCAGCTTTTATTTTTATTGAGGAAACGTTTTTCAATAATAATTAAGCCAAAACAGCCAAGGCGGTACTGTGACGGTAAAGAATTTGCATGGTAATGCCCCGTGTTCGGACAAAGATTTAATCTGTAACTTACTGTCCGTTAAACTGGAACTCATAAGCACAAACTTTAGGAATTTCCGACTTGTACTGCAATCAAAAGCATAGAAAATCATAGGCTAGTAAATCTTCGCCATGTTGCTGACCTTTTTCAAAAGTCAATATTTAATAGGTACCTTATGCGTCACTCGGACAGCGCAGAGGAAAAACTCCTGAATGCCAATATCCTCATTGTCGTCAGTCGCCAGCAAATTGTAAGAATTAGCTGAAAACCAAAACGAAAGCATTAAAAAAAATTCACAATTCAGAGGGCAGACCCTAAATGATACGGCTTCAACCCAACGTTTCGATATGCAACCGGCCATGATACCAAAAAGAAGAGTAGTTTACCGAAAGCTTGTCCACATCTGAGGTAGCTTTCCTTCATGTCGGGAAGATCTTGGAGGATAGTTTCAGAAAAGGTTAAGCTCAACAGGTGATCCATTTGATCCACGTCTGGGACACCATCATCGCTCATCTGGACAAAATAAACGCTTGTAAAGACATTGCAATATTTAAGATCATCCCTCGATTAATCTGGCACTTGATTACCGCCACCAATCTCAACCACCATTTTGAAGCAAACATCAGTGTTTACAGCTTTAGTGGTTAATATCTCACGAGTGACCGGTCTCCATGTGTATTAGAAAAATAAGTTATACTTACAACTCCAATAGCTTCTGCCAAGCACGGGAACAGTTGCTAAGGGAGCACAAATAAATCACTGTTAAAACCACAAAGATCGTTTCAGGGTCCAAGGACCCTTTTTCTTTCTTGTTACAATATCCAAAACTCACCTTGGGACTTTCGGCATCTCCACAAGTCGCCACAGTTTCTTGTAAAATGTGAATCAAGTTGTCCATTCCCTTCAGAGTTCCGTTTTCACAACGCAAAATTGCCCAGTCATTCTTTTCCGGGCGAGGCTAAACAAACAATCATAGTTTAGAAAATCATCGTCTCCTTCAAAGCCAAAGATGCTTTTCTTTGCTACAGTCCCTCTACTCTAATCAATGAAGTACGTGCCTAATTTCGTTCACAACTTACCACCACTGCGGCCTGTGAAGCAGCCAAGGCAGCAAAAACCAAAAATACAATCTTCTCCATGGTGATTTCTTTGGATGACTTCCCGCTCAAAACTGATCTTTTCCCTGTTGATGCACAGATTGAGTATGAACAACGTAAAAAAGTTAGCTTGTTTCAGAGATTTCGGAAAAATGAATGATACACTGGTAGCTTCTAGCCTCGGCTTTTATCAAACATATCCTTTAGCCTTAATGACAGCCTTGGTGTAGGGCAGCTCTGTGGTATGAAATGTAGTTGCCGTCATAATTACAGTGCAGTACGTCTTTGGACTTTGATACTACGTTGATCTGCATAATCCAGTTGAAATTGCAAACCTGACCAGATCAGCACTCATCCCTGCCTGCAGGGCCGTCATTTTACACACAAGTCCGACAATTGACTTCCTCATTCCCCATTGTGAATGAACAAGGTTTGGCAAAAGTCGTGAAAGTGACCGCGTCACGCGATGCGAACAAAATATAGTGATTTTCACCTTGTGGCATCAGCTCTTTTATATGCATTTCGTAAAACAAGAACTGACTTTTGTTTCCAAGTTTTGTACTTGGTTTGCAAAATCTGTAATCCCTGTCATCATTATCTGCACGATATAGAACGATGCGCTGAATAACGATGGGATATTTTATCATTCACAGTCACAGTGAAAGAAAAGAAATGAGAATACTGTAACTTCATTTTCCAGCAACAGATAACCGAGGTGAAAATTGATGGTTGATTTTAACTTGATTATACTGTCTAACTAATGAAAGGCTCAATCGCATGAATTCTATGTGAAAGACTATAAATGCTATAATTTTGATTTTATAAGTACATGGAATGGAAATGGGGCATTACGCTCGGTAGTATTATTGTGTGTGTGTTGTTGTTGAAGACATATCATTGAGGCATTGCAAATCTGCTGTCTGGAGAGATTGAGCCCCTAAGCTGCTACATAGTAATTTCTTTAGAACTACTTTGCGAAAAACATGGCGCATAAACGTTTGTTCATGGGCTGTTGGCGGAGCCCTATTGGTTAGGATTTTGTCACAGTTGCAGGTAGTAAAGCTCTAGTAAAAGATCAGTTTATATTTTTCTCTTAGTGGCTTTCAAATGATTGAGAAATTACGACGGTCAGCTAATCCCATGCACGCCTATTCTGCAGCTTCAGACCCCACCCTGTCCCAGGCTGGAGAGGCATCAAATCGGTTTTAGAGGGAAGAAAACAAACATGTTGGTAAATGGTTAAATCTAAGGCAGTTTTGTGATTTATCGATTGATTCGTAAGGAACCAGCCAACCAGCCCAAATACTCGCGGAAGCACGTTCCATGCCATGTGAGTATTATCTTTACCTGGCCAGGTGGCCTGATACTAACAACATAGATTTTGATTCGCAAAGAAAATGTTACAAAAG
>VRMD01000878.1:0-20799 GCA_009872375.1 Sminthurides bifidus | reverse complement strand
CCAAGACGGTGAGTGGGAAGATCTTAAGAAGGGATCTAAGAGCAATCGACGAACAGAGTGAAGACATGACGCAACACGCTGCCAACTAAACTATTTTCAACTATTTTATACATAATTAACGGAATTCGCGTACTTTCTGCAAATTTTTAACATTTGTAATGACTTAATTTTATCGCATAAGTATGTGTGACCTAACGGCTAAAAATACAGGACGAGATACGATTAACTAATTATACATAGGTATAAAACCATGACTCCTCTATTATATTGAATAGTGTTATGTACACAAGTTCACGTCCGGACTCACATCATCTAGGATAAATAAACAATAGGAAGAAACTGTGAGTCACTGTTTTGAAACATAACTAGTCTTCTGTTCCACATGAGCAGTCCTGAGGGTAGTCTCGTTAAAATTCGATTTGTCACCACGGTGGCGCAGCTGACTGACTAACGGCACCTGAAGATGGATGTGATGCGAAACTCCTGGCTGTCACCAACTGCGACTGATGGCTTTGAATAAGGTCATGGATCTTGAGTTACAATAGGCGAAGCCGCTCCGCTATTGCGCTCCTCAGTACAAGTCCCACAGTATAGGTTTACTCCTCCATGTTTTTTTGCAAAACGGGAACAAAAATGCATTCTAGAAGTTGGAAACTAGGAAGAACAAGTTTGCAAATTGCATCAGCTAATGATCCCATGGCACATCCCCAAAGCGAAGGATTACAAACAAAAATGAAACTTCTGATGCATACAAAGGAACCGCGAGAGAGTGGGCGATGATGCCAAGAGACTAAAATTATCGTATTGAAGCCAAGGCAAGGTAAAGAGCGAATTATAGTTTTTCTAGAACCTTTACCCAGTTGCTCTTTCTGGCCTTTGTCTCTTGGAGGAATAACAAAGTGTCTTCACCAACTATTTCCTACGCCTACAAAGTCTTAGTTATTGCTTCCTCCGATGTGCAAAATCCCTCCGAGTCTTTGATAGGCCTGTGCTATTTTACATCCTGACCAACTCTTGTAGCACGTTTATAATTTTTTATCTACTGCTCTTCCCAACTAGAATTGCTTTTTCGCCACCACTTGTCTCCCTTCTCAAGTTCAAGCTATTTGTTAGTGCAGTCTTGCGTTCAAATACCATGGGACGCACACATTGACGTCATTTTTTTCTAGAACAAATTCCAGCATTTAAATGTGGCAATGCGTCTTTTCATAATTATATTACACTTATCATGCTCCATGTAGCGCGATTACCCTCCATCAAACGCGATCAGCACCTCGGAGTTTTCCTAGCTGACTTCATCTCCCATCAACATTGGCGAACAGAACGAACCTCTACGACGTGGTAAAGATTAAGTCTTGAGGAATTCATCTCGTATATAATTGCGAATTTTCCCTGCCAACCGCCTGTTTAGATAATGGTGCGATGGGTCCGTATTTGTTCAAATCGCTCCCATATGTTGTTTCCAAATCATAATAACACTGTGAAAGCGTTCTGTGCCAGTCAGATGTATCCGATTCATCCTTATTATGAAAACTGGCAACTTTTACCGCAGATGAGCAGCTAACCTTTTGAGTCTGCGTGGGATTTAACGCATATGTAGCACGAGCATAAGCCGGGCAGACAAGAAGATTCTCTTGAAAAGAGCCATTAGCATTCTTTCAGCACGGAACATTTATGCCCAGCGTAGTCGTCCCATTCAAAACATGTGTGTTTTTGCCACCCATATTTATTCCCGTGTCTCTCAGCATTAGTGGTCGCTTTTGCTACGTTTTCGTGGCATCGGATGATAAACAAACCTACACGTCGGACGGTCTGGCTCCTGCTCATATAGCCACATGCGAGGGTACGATGCTAGACGATATGTGGTCTGACCTGAGAATCTCTTAGGAGTAAAAAAATAGCATTTGTAAGTGAACTACCCGGCTCATCTCCTCCTCCCTTGCTCAAGATCAGTTACTAATCGAACATTCGGAAGAAACTCGCAAATCTTGAGCACAAGCAGCGCATTCCGTCCAGTCTGCTCCTATAGTGATATCTCTGGATTTGCTCCACTCCACTAGCTGAGACACCAGGTGAGATTCGCTTCATGTTCTTCATTTGATACATTCTCTTTCGTCGGTATCTTTTTCAGTGATTTCGTCTTGCTTGTCGGAAGCGGTTGTAAAACTGGAAAATCAAGTTAATAGGACTGTTTAGTACCAGTAATTGTAATTACAAGGACATGGTTCAATTCAGCATGACTGAGGAAGATACCTTTGGTCGCCCACTTCGTTTCAGTCCGGAATGGCCACCAAAACCTGAGCCAAAAGCGATGCCCGTAAGCACACCGGCGTTTTCCTTGGGTGAGTCCTTGCTGATTAACAACACTCTGATTCAGAGTTACAGTAAAATAAATGCGTGATGTTTTAATGCTCCGATTTCGCATTCAGCTTTCAGAAAGGCAGGCTGGCCACCTAAAACAGACGGTGATGTGGAAGCTCAGGTCGGCGGGGCAGACTCGAATTCCATTTCCGCTAATGCAAATTCTGGAGCCTCCCATCCAGGTAAGATTTTCATCCTGCTTCATGTTCCTTAGTTTTCTTAATGTAAGAGCCAATATTTGGGTCCTTGGTGTTTTTAATTTGGGCAAGTGCGTGACGGCCACATAAAGATAATATTTCTCCATTTGCGTTCAGCTCCTGGGACTGGAGGTAAACCTAAACGTGCCGTGAAGGACTACAGTTCTTTCTTTGCACAACATGCAGCTCCTCCTACTCGTCAAGCTTACGTCCTTCAGCCGGGTCAAGTAACACTGCCGGAAGCTTTCCTGGGAGGAGACGAAGAAACTTCAAGTTCGTCACAGTGAAAACTCGCAGTGTGGTTCCGACATCATAGTGTGTGGCAAGTTATGAGCTAATGTTACGCAAGCAAGACAAATAGCTGAATAACGGTACATGCTCATCCTTCACTACCAGGAAGTCGGATTCAGGTTAACGGATCGGAAAGTAATCGCGGGTGTGATAGTGGCTTAACATTTAAAACTCCTCGAGTTAGTTGCAAAAGCTTAATGTCGGTGTGATCGCAGTGACAGATTGAGCAGACCTACAATTCCTAACTAGAATGCTGACAGTGTTAAATTAGCATTGCAATTGCAACTCTCCCTTCGATAGAAACTCAAAGGATTGTTGAACGTTTGTAGAAACTGTGGAATTGTGTACTCACGGCCTCAGGAGAATTTAATTCTGATAGGTTGCTTTCGCCTGATACTTACGTGTATGTGCTGGTTAGAAAAAGTCCGATGATAAAATATGCGCTATCGAATCTAATTAGGGGTGATGAGAGACTATAACTTTTGTAGCACGCAGATTGCTGCACAGCGCTTTAAAACGTTCCTGCTTGTAGGTAGGTAGGGCAAGGACTAGTTGTGACTAGTTTCCTTTATGTATAATCGAATGATTGCCATTTGCACTGTTGTATTAATAGCAACTTCACTTTTGACCCCGAATTGGGCGCCTAAGTATCTTTGTAAAAGATGAACCTACGGAATTTAATAGCGACAAGGACCTTCATGCACACCTTGGCTTGAAGCCAGAATCTGAACGAGACGATAAAATTAGCTTCTGTGAATGTCATTGATATCGAGTAATAAAATCGGACGGTTTTTACGCTTCGCATTTACGCAGCAGCAGCCACGCAGGAACACTATTTTTGTTGATCCAGCTTAAGTTCATTACTTTTGTAAACGATTCATATTTCTTTATTCATTTCGTCATATTGCGCTTCTTAACACAATGTAAAGTGGTACAGAATATGCATTTGATCGCGCTCAGAAAGTTGCCAACTACCGCAAATTGCTCCTTATACACTTTTAGGAGTACACAGTCGTGGTAATGTAACATAGTGATAGCATCTGCAGCTTACTCAAATAACAGTCATTCATTAATTTAAAAACAATTACACAGCATCCATAGCGTTCAATGCACTAAACGAACATACGGTCAACACCAAGACGTGTACAAGAGTAAAACACAAAAAGAAAAACGCGTTATGTAAAAATTAAATGTCTTCACTTTCAGTTACACTTGGTGTCAGTAGAGACTAAAACTTGTAAACGTTATATATGTAACAAGTGATACAAAAATTCAGCTTATCGTTAAATGTAACAGCGTAATACTACTCGATACGAATTAACTTGCCTACCGTCAAATTACATATTGTCACACTTTTGTGAGCTAGCCTGCGCTTAAGTGCCTAAAACTCCTTAATTCGTCTCCTAGTATATCGCATCAAATGTCTTCAGTGTAGCAGATCCTAAACTAATATATGTTTTACAGGTCCTTTGTAAACAGTAATACTTGACAATCTTATTTCAGTTGGGGTACTTTGTTACAGTTTTTTTGTGCAAATAAGTTCAGCAATGTAAGCATCCTCCTTCTCTAGGGTACGCTAACGAAGGCACGGATTGGACTGAGCTGATTAGTGAGGCGTTGTGGACGAAACAGGTGGCGACCCTATGTTCATGTGTTGTTGACACTGCTGGACGTAAGCAAGAGTTCGCTGATAGGTATCAGGTCGCATACCACTGTGAGTGGGAGCACTAGTTCCTGGAGGAGTAGGTCCTCCTCTGCTGGAGACGGCAGGGGACTGACCGGGTGTTCTGGTGCCTTGACTCATTGCAGGATTGCAATGATTTGGAACAGGTTTTAACGTTTCGGTGTTAAGCGCCATGTTCGGTGGACATGGACACTGGTTACCGCCGTTCGAATAGACATTGTTTCTGCTGGGCCCTGGGAAGTTCATTTGTGATCTACCATTGTTGTAAACAGGGACACCATTGTTCCAGTTATTTTGAGTCGACATAGGCGGATGCCATGGACCGTTGCCATTAGCTGGGTTTCTTTGTTGCTGAGTATACATGGGATGAGGAGCGGCTTGATTTTGGGACATCTGGTTCATCATATGAGTAGATGAAGGCATATTGGCCATATTCGTATTAGGACCCGTCCACACTGGCTGCTGAGGAGGCATAGAGCTGGGTCTTGACATGCTCCCTAATTGCTGCTGCTGCTGTTGTTGACCACCATTTACATAATGCTGATTCGGTTGCTGCTGCTGGTTGATAGACGATCGGCCATTGCTGTAGTTCTGTCCGTACTGGCCTGTACAAGAGCTGTGATAGCTTCCTGAAGAAGTCGGTCCAGCAGGAGTGGACGGATACTGAGGTGGTGGTGTGGGTCCACAGGTGCTGAATTGGTTTCCGTGGTAATTTTGAGGTCCTCCATACTGTGATTGAGCATTGGCAGCGTTGTAATTAGAAGGCATGGTTGTATTATTACTTTGCATCTGATTGTTTTGCATCTGTGGACGGTAGTAAGGGTAGCCATTAGCTCCCATATTTTGAGGCCCAGTTTGCGAGGCACTGTTTGGTCCGTTGGAGAAGTGATTGTTATTATTACTATTAGCATATGGGTAAGGAGGAGGTGGTTGGGTCATTTGCTGTGCGGCCGGATAGCAATTGTAGCCAGCATTGCTTCCAACTTGCTGTTGATAATGAGGAGGAACGTTCTGAGCAGGGGTTTGATTCTGGTTTAAGTACGCTACCATTTCATCGGGCATTAGCAACTCCTCCAAGCTTGGTTGACCTCCTTCGTGATTACCGTTGAGGTGTTGAGGGTGGTGTCCATTGTGATTTTGGTAATGCATTGTTTGACTATTGTAACTAGCGTTACCGTAGTATCCTGGACGTTGCTGCGGGAACTGGGAAGGGTACGGCTGACTATTATATTGGGGAACGTTTTGAGCGTTGCCATTGGGACGCATGGGGTAATTCGATTCAGGAACACGACGAACTTCAGGTGACATAGGACCTGATGCGGGAGACATTTCTGGTTGAGCGTCTTGACGTAAGGCCTCCGATTGAGGTTGTATCACGATATTTGAACTATTATCTTCAGTACATTCGGATAAGTTACTAGGGTACATTTGACTGCTCATTTGCATTCCCATAGCTTGACGTTGCATTCGCTGGAAATGAGCGCTGACAGCAGTGAGAGTCTGGTTTGATTGAGCAGAGTAACTGAGAACATTTACAGTATCTACACCACTTGAACGTCTCGAGCTTCCTGGTGAGGTGGGGTCGAACGGTGAAGCGGTAACGTTAGATCGTGGGGTTACAGGTGCTCCTCCTGGAGCTGACGGTGCAACCTGGGAAAACGAGCTGCTTCTTCGTGACGCTTGTCCATCCGGGCTGATGCTGCTGTACTGTGAGCTAATCGTTGAATATCCGCTGTCACGTCTCATTGTGTTGACTGCTTGTGGTGGTCTCAACAACGTCTAAAATAAATAAAAAGCCAAGACGTTAGCAATGAATCTGCTTAGTTTTGAGAATCAAATGGCTTTGAAAACAGCTCAACAATTTCTGATTCACTTACAGTTTGATTGGAGGGAATTTTCGGGGAGAGATCAGGATTCGGTCCTTTCAGTGAAGGCCCGCAGTTGCCCGGTGGAGTTCCCATTCTGAGATCCGTTATTCGTTTGTTTAAATTATCTAATCCTACACCGCGTCGGGATCCTGCGTCAAAAACAGATCAATGAGCAAATGCTAAGGCACATGCCAAACCAGAATACGACCAAATCACGTGAACCTGACTCCACTCACCATTCATGCTTCCAAGTGGATTGATCGTAGGAATGCCTTTAGCTCCAAACCTCCCACGGAAACGGCCCATGTAGTCAAGATTTTGGCCAATGCGATCTCCGTGTCCGTCATCACCTCCCACAGGCACGCCAACGGGCATACCACAGATTTCAGGTAAAGCAGCAACCTCTTCCACTTCTTCCACTATTTCTTCTTTTAGATCCCAATGATTGTTCATCATAGGTGAGACACCTTCGTAGCCGTCTGAGAGCTCATTTGTCGTACTAACATTATTATCACTGATGGGATTGTCAGAAGGACCTCCTCCATTCATTTCAGTACCGGTTGAGTCTCCTCCAGGGCTGCTGTGCTGTTGAGGTGAATTAGGATCCTGGAAAACAGAAACGAACTTGAGTTAAAATAAAACACTTTAGATATCTCGTTCAATTAACCAACCGTGCCAGACTTGTCCACCAGCAGTCACTGAAAGTATAGATCTGGTAAAACTTACCTCAGACTTCATGCTAGGACTGGATACAGAGGCAGTTTTTGTTCCCATGTCTTCACTTCTAGGAGATCCTTCGCTACCAGGATGATTTCGTCTATGATTGTCGCGACCACTGCGATCATCACTTGGACTTGGATGGTCATTTCCTTTGTGCTTTTTGTTCGCGTAAAATTCTGCCCCATGCACTGTCTTCACATGCTTCCTCAGAGAGCTAGGGTCAGTGTATCTTTTAGTACATCCTGGAGCTTTGCAAACGTATGGTTTCTGCAACACAAATACAGGAGTCGAGAATCTCATTAAAATTCCGTTCATACTTGCACAATTACTGAGGCGCAAAACTTTTTCCGCGTCTACTCTTTTGCCTCTTAGCTGCGGATAAATCTTTCTCGCTTTCACAATTCTTCTGACGTCCATCCTACTTAATGGCACAATTAATCTGACCCGAGTCTAATTGCATGATCAAACTTCATCTCAAACGCTAAAGTTTATAACCCTACTTAGTTCCATGTTTTGCCAACAGCTGAAGTCCACGTGACAGGCGGGATTACGCTCGATCAGGACAACCGTTTGAATCCCGTGATAGAATTCATGTTTCAAGTCACGCTTTGCAGGCATCCTCCTCCAGCTCACTTACCGATAAATTTCGTTTAAAAACCAATCAACTACATCGAATTTATCGACACGAATTCTTGTACCATCTTACGTAATCGATTGCTACTGTCGCAGTCAAACTACGCGCATGCACTTAACTTTAGGTACCTAATGTCATTATGTCTGACGTGACTCACCTCGCTAGAATGTGTTCGGTTTTGATGTTTCGCTCGATCAGAAGCATTGCTGAACGCTTTGGTGCAACCAGGAAATTCACAGTTGTACGGTTTTTCGCCCGTGTGAGATCTAAGATGAGTCTTGAGGTTTTCCAAGCGAGAGTATGCTTTATAGCAACCTTCGAACTGCAAAACAAAAACAACGATTAATGTACAGGTGAGTTAAAAAAGTAAATGTAACCCTAGCTGACAATAGTGGCAGTACAGCTGACAAGGTAGCTGCTATTATCCTTTGATCATCATTTCGCATCTCCAAATACTACGCTTCCCTTCTTTCTCTTTCTAACTTTACCAATCGGAGGATTTTAGCTCGACAAAACAATTTATATGCTTGAAAAAAATACAGGTAAATATTCATGTTTATCACAACCTGGATAAAAATTATCAGCCAGCTTAAATAAACGGTTAAGCTATTACATTATTTAAAATGCTTTTGCGGGGGTGCATCTATTCATGCTACCATGCTAGTGAAAAAGGTTCATCAGCATCATATCCATTTTCCTCACGAGTAATTACGGACTTGCTCTCACGAGCGTTTGAAACTTTTTTCATGGCGGTCGGTATCACAGAGACACTTTTCCGTCACATGAACCACATCACTGCATCCGACAGTGTACTTTCCTCAAGTCAGACTACAAAAACATCCTATTTTGCCCCATCATCCTCCTCATCTTCTTTGCAAGATACCAGAGGTCAAAGAAGCTTCTATCTCCTCATCTAATACCCAGTCATCATTGACGACGACACACTGTGATTTTAATATTACCATTACGTGAAACAAGCCGATTTGTGTGGTGCGAGATGCTCATTTATTTAGTCAACCTCTTTTCACACACGTTTGATCCTACAATTCCATCAGACTCTATTCTCGCTCAACAAATTGCTCATCATGACAGATTTCCTCTCCCCGATTCTTGGCTTGACCGTTCTAACAACGCTCCAATCTTTGCTCATCTACAAATTGCTAATTGCACCTGATTACCCCACTCTTTCCCTCTTTTCTTTCTTTTCAGTCGCTAAACAAGCGATTTTAACCTCCCTTAAGTCTACCCTGCGCTGTATCATACCATAAGGTATTTCATCCTATCAATTTTATTGCTATCATCATCATCGTTACTGCTACAGGCAATAACTTATTCAACCTTGCCTCAATTCACTCGCACTCAGCTTATCCTTCTTATTGGCAGCTGTAATGGCAAGCGTACAGGTCAATTTATGATTTCTGTAACTAAATTGGAACTGACGTTCTTATAGACATAATCTTGCGGAATTTGTCGCCGCTAGTAGTTCCTTTCACCCGCCATCTGTGTTTTACCTTTCTACCGCGTTACCTAATGTTCTGGAACTTCAAGCGATGATAACTTTTTTCGTTCAGCAATACGTCTTCACTTCTTACAACTTGTAAAATGAATTTCCAACATCTCGATAATCTTTGGCACATCCGCATGCTTGGCTTCCTAAAAATTTCTGTGCGTCGTTTTTCAGGAGCCATTTGTTAAAGACACAACATCCTTTAAGTCAAAAGCCTCTTGCACCCTATTTTAAACTATTGCACCTTTGTCACTGTCAAAGGACATGATTTTTAAGTCAGTCACGGTGGTGACTCCTAGTAAAAATCTGTAGAAACTTTTGCGTCTATCAGTATCCCGTCCCATCAAACTCGTTCCTTGCTCACGTATTCTCTTCTGACATTCTTAATACTTTTGGAAAGGAACATAACTCCAAACAACGGAAGTTTTGTCACAAAATTTTTCTCGCGGAGTTTTATTACAGCTTAAACCAGGATAACTTAAAAATATTAGCATGTCTTACCGTGCATTTACAAGGCTTTTCTCCCGTGTGTTTCCTCATATGAACGACGAGCATGTATTGAGCCTTGAATGGTTTTTCTTCCCTTGAGCAGTCTTTCCAACGGCAGACGAACGACTTCTTGTTTGCCTGTATATGATCCGTGTTGACATGCTACAAAGAGAAAGTACAAAACATAAGAGACTCAGTAGTTTTTACTCCATCAGTCAGCAGCGGATGGATGGGATTCATTTCATGGACTTGTGCAAGATTTATTGGCCACTTACTTTCACAAGCTCATCTTGAGTGCCGAACTCGATTCCACAGTCAGCCCAATGGCAATTCGTTTCAATAAATTCGTGCACGGGCTCATCCTTCGCATCTTCGTCGTCGTCGGGATGCATGCCAGACGTTGTCGTCGCTGGCTCACGCTTCACTCGCACTTTTCTTCCCATGGCACATTCATCAACTTCCATTGTGCTGCTAACAGCTCCCACACCCGGTGAAGCTTTCGGAGTTATTTCACCCTAGAATCAAAAACAAATCCACCCATTAACCAATGCCCTCTGTAGCTTTCCTCAAACCTCCTCCTATGCTATGTGATCCTCCTCCTACTGCTTTTGTTCTTTGCAACCCTCCCCATATAACATGGTGAACAAATTCTGAGATGCCCTAGCAGATTGGAAAATATTTATCCCATCTATTTTAACACACACTTAAAAATAATACATCCAAAGCAGTTTCGAACCACAGCTATCCCGTAGTCCGTTACAAGGCATCCGATAAAATCTTTACGATCGGCAGAACTAATGCTGATATCTGCGATTCCTTCCAGATGACTGTCATCAAAGAATTCCAACTCGATTCATTCATCAAGGGAGTACATCGAGAGTTGAAGAGTCATTAAGTGTTGATCATCAATCGTTAAAATGTTACTAACATTACATTTCATAACCAACTATTAAATAGGTTGAGATCCAAGCGAATAAAAAAAATTAACAGAAATAGATTTTTCGGGCTCCAGAATTTTAATTTGAGTTGTAAAAATCTGAAAATTTCTTCTTTTGCTGGGAAGAGAACAGCTATTAGATTTTCCGTATCTTCTCCTAGTACCATCAACCTGGCGTGCTGGTAACAGTTGCTATGGCTACATAAGGGGTGCACAAATATTTACTGAACTCCAGTTTGTCGACTAATGCTTTACAATCATGGATTCTATGGAATGTTCAGCAAAATTGGTTTTTATTTAATGTCTTGACCCTACTCCCCAACTATTTGAAAGGTCCTTTCGAAAGACGCTTCACATTGTGCGAATGTACAAGCCAGAACCTTAAGCTAGTGGAACTTGTAAGCCCTTACAATTAGCTGCTTTGAGCGCAGCTTCACTGCTTTCTAAAAGACAACTGAATTCTATAGAACAACAAGTCGTAAAGAGTAAACAACAAGTAAAAGAAAAACGCCGAAGCTTACCCGCAAGTCTTGTTTTCCCAAATTCAGCGAATGCCCCAACGACGGCATGTACAGACTCTGATGCGTTCCAAAAGGCGACCCGTGCAAGAGACCAGAATGATGCAAGAAGGGCGAGCTAGGCAGTGACCCCGCCAAGGGCCCATTTCGCAACAAATGAGCTTGAAGTTGCTGCAGGGGCGCCATTGGACCTCCGAAACCTGAAGAGTATCCTGTAAAAAATTAAAAGACCCACGCGTTACGACAAGCGAACCAGCCATTCAACGTTGTTTAACAATGCACGAAGAAAAAGAACAATCTCGCATTCTGTTTGCTGAAATTCCTCGGCAGCAATTTACAACCAACCTGTTGCACAATTGCAGCTCTGCCGAATTTCAAAGTTAACACCTCCATTCCTACTTTTCCAGAAACATAAAAGGGTGGAACTACCAGCCAGTGTGTGCAACTTCTATTTTCTTGCTCTTCTCTTCCAAATCAGCAGTTACGCACAGATGCATATGCTGTAGCGCTCCGCTTTTTCTTATCAACTTCATTTCCCACTTAAAAAGGTAACAATAACTTCTCTGCCCACGCTTGGCTTGAGTGTCTGGTACTCTTTCAACCTTGTCGCTCAAGCGGGAACAAACTGTTTTATCACACTTGGCTACCGAATTACTTCCACCCACGCCTCAGCCTCCTCATTTCGACAACAATGTCTTTCTCTCAAGCCATGGCAAACAAACAAACCGTCACTAACTTGTGTACACACTAGCTTAAGCGCAGCCTCAAACTCATTATGCAATAGTGCGATTCTCACTTCACTTGTACTTTGCTCGATGAAATGAGCAAACTCGAGTTCAACTTTCTGCCTCGTGAACTTAATGAATCGCGTCTCATAATGCGCTATATCAAAGCCACCTTATAATTACGAAAATTGTTCAGCTTCATCCTCAACTGCTTTTTGCCCAGTGCCATTGCCTAGATAGAGCACCTGTTGAAAAAGCATCTCGCTTTAGCTACAATCTTCCTTTATCAGTGGTCAATGAAAGCGGTAAATGATGTTTCCAATGGCAACCACTTGAAAGAGATGCGTATCAGCACCATGTTAGCATTTAATTAATTGCTTTATTAACCCTGAAGATGACACTTATTCAAGCATTAGTGCACATCCGCTCTGGTTTGTCAAATCTCTGTTTTCCATGCCTACTTAATCTGTTTCACCTTTCACGATGTTTGCTTTTAGCGTAAACGAATTTGACGTGTCAAATACCTCAGCGGCACCGTTCTTATCAGACTTAAACGCCTCACATCACACAATTCCCACACGCATTACACACGCAATCAAATCGTGTCACAAGCCTCTCGTCCACGAATTACCTCTTCTCCTGTTCAGCAGTGTAACCGACCTCCAACGCTTGGCATGTCATCAATTTAAGCGCATAATGGACATCCTCAATTTTCCCATCCCATAGTCAGCTAATGCTCAATTCAATCTCCATATAAATCCTCCTGTAGTTCTTATGAATCCCTCCTTTTCAATCTGTAGTACTTGGTGAACCATTTCTCACAAGAAAGAATAATCCTTCTTTCTGGATCCTCAGAAGCTTTTAATTGCTTTGAGATAAAATCTGCTCGAAGGCGTTTTGAACTACCAAATGCAACGATGCTCAGGCTTGGTCACAATTAAACTGATTTAGTTCGTTCGTCTTCGGTTCCAAAATTAGTGCAAAGTATAAATCCATAAACTATCTCGTCCAGTCACATTTCTTTGTTGTAAACTGAACTGTCTCACACCGAGAAAGCCTATCTCCGGCTCTTGTGAGGATTCCAGCTCCCGCAGCGAACATTAACCTCGGATACAAGAGTGATCACAGGTTCACCAGCCCCTTGCCACCGGGAGATGAAAAAAACTAGCCATTTTTGTATTATTTCTGACAACATCCCGACATCACAATTAAAATGTCCTCAGTGGCTCGTGAAAGTACGAAAATACTCCCTGCTGATTCCATTATAATTTCATGCCCATTATTATTCATTTTACCCCCTCAGAATTTCCTTCTTAAATTTTTACATCGCATGAGCCTTAAGTGCGATAGTGAGAAAACTAAATTTGATGCACACGAGCTGATCGCCTACCGACACATCCATTCCCTGAGCTGTCTAAACACTTGGAATTCGGATGACGAGCTATTCCCTGCTTTCTTCAGCTAGTCTATAAAAATATCAGGATGGCTATGTACCACCATCACGAAGAATTAGCTGAGATTTCGTAACGCCAGCATCAAACAAGTGTTACAAAACGCAAGCTCGGAGGATTCCCTCTGGCTAAATGATTCTCAAATTTTTTAAACCGTCTCAATTTACTCATGCCACGGCTGATCGAGTCTCATTACGGCCGTGCACACGTCATTGATAACGCAGCGGAAATAGCGGTTATCACAATCCATGCTCTCTGCAGCGAGCAACTCGTTACCCGAGTACCGCGTGCAACTATTTTTCAAGTGGTCTTCCGTTTAAAAGTCTGAAGCGGCCCAGCTTAAAAATCAATTTAAATTTTCACACTTTTTCACCCATGTATTTCTCTCTCTCTCTCTAACAGTACTTCCATCAAGGAGAATTACACGCCGGAATAGGCTACAAACGTCCAGCTTTTCAAGTTTGTCGCTTGGCTCTTGGCATATCACGCAAGCATGAAATTTATACAAACGTTCCGATTCCCAGATACTAGTTCGCAGTATCTCGTTCGAGGCGACGGCATTAACCAACCGTGATTTCCATCACCTTGCAGCAATGCCGATACTGAAGAGAAGTTTCATAGATTCAGCGCAGCGTCGCCTCTTTCATCATCAGCTCATACGTGTACTCAGCCAAACCAGAATAAATTGATAAATCAGCATAGGATTCCATCCTCTCAAATGTGATTCAAGAACCTGTACATAATGAAGCGTGGAACTGAAATAAGGATTTATAGCAAAGTAACTGTCTATTTTATCAAATGGGATGCAAAAAAAACTAAGGCGAGCATGAAATAGCCCCTTCCGAGCTTGCCAAACACATGTAAACTCGGAGTGTTATTCCAATCACGAAAAACTTCTTCCGGTCGTCAAAATCCAATTGGGAAACGAGAAATTTTGAATCTCATTCGAAACTCAATACTCGGCATACACAAGCAACAGATGGGGTGCGGAAGAGGGTGAAAACTTTAAGGAGAGCAGTAAAGTAAAAACGGATTCGTATTCTAACCTGCAGACAGATGTCCGTAGGAGCCACTCGCACTTGAGGCTCGAGACCCATTCACAAACGATACGAGAGAATTAGGTGAGAATCTGATCATAGAATTGAAGTCAATCGAATCAGTCGAATAAGGTGAGCATGACAGCGCTCTCTTTCTACTCTGCCGGTTCACACTGGCACGAGGACTTGTGAACCGTGAATCTGAAAAGTTAGAAAATCAAATTAAAATTTCATTTCCATTTCATGCAATTACTTAAATTCACTTACTGGCTTGCAAGAACCGTTAAAATGTCTTCCTGCCTACTGTCAAATGGCTTTTAGCATGTCAGTTTGCCATTTCCATCACCACAAATCCTAGTAATTGTTGATTTCTCACCCTCTTAGTGAAATCAGGCTTTGGCGGAGTGCGAACGAGTAACGTTCCTAGCTGTCAAGACTTTCTCCTCCCTCTTCCTCCGATTCCCTTTCCGCCCTAGGTTACCTCGCACCCCTCATTTCCTAGTCCCCTATATCCTATCCCTCATGTGGCATTCATCGTTAGCATTCATTCGCCATAGGATCACAGACCTATGAACGTTTCTTTACAAGCCTAAAAGTAAACATCACACGTCCGGATAATCTCCTGTTTACCTAAACCTTTCATCCGAGTAGTTTTAAATACCCTTTAATACAAAACTGTTAACAATTTCTTTATCCCAGTCCTTCGCTTACGAGTTCTATCTGCAATAAATTTTAGCCCCAGATGGCTCCATCTTTCCAACATATACTGTAGTCCGTCTCTTTTGCCTCGTAGTAGTACCCTTCTATGTGTTCAAAATTCAAATTCATAAGTCTTCTCCGGTCCCCTAAATAAACTATTTCGTCAGTGAGAGCTACTATGCATACCCTACGACGTTAAACTTTAGCCACGCTATAGCCTAGCCCTCTCGCGCGCCATGTTTTCCCATTATCATCACCGATTTTACCTTGCCAGATTAATCCTCGCGACATTGACTTATGACGTGATTCTCTTCTCTGTGTTATTTATCTCTTCATCCCATCTCCTTCCTATTCCATCACGTTTTTCCATGCCCGTAACAATCAACAGGGTAGCTCCATGCATTATGCTCTGATCTTTGTCTAATCTTGCTTTCTGGCTCTGCTTTTTACACTGACACACTGTTCATAAATCCTCCTATCATACCAATAATTCTTCTAACTCCGAGTAAGCCGTAAGCTGTAGACAATCTCCGGCCTTCCTCCACCTTCAGCAACATGGGAAGCCTGTGAAACCTAGGTTGACTTTTTATTCATACGAAACGATATCGAAACACCCTCGATTCGCCGTTCATCCTTCAAACCCATTAACCGCTATGCAGGATTATAACAACTGAGAACGATGAAGTCAAAACAGATTCCAGCTTCCAGAGTAACGGTTCCATGAGCCAAAAATTGAAATTTCAAAAGGACGGTCCAACTCACTATCAAGAGCGAAGGCTGCAAGTTCTGCGGAACCCAGTGAAGATGCGGGATGCAAGTCACCGATTCGTGGACAAAACCCCGACGTCGTTACATTCATGTAATCCGGGGGCATCACCAAACCTCCAGACCCTGTTAACAGAAAATAAATCATTCGTCAGCACTAAATCAGTTACAAAAACCAGAATCACATTAGCTTTTAACAGCTTCACTCATTACAGAACCAACTGTTCGCACCAACACCAACCAAGGGCATCAGGTGACCATAATCTTCAGCATAATCCCACCAACGTGATCTTTATATGAACCATGATTCCCACACCCTGCCCCTACAGAACATTTTCCTTCATTAGAATCTGCAACTGGAAACACTTTGCGGACAGCCACAGCATCGCATTTCACAAGAAGATGCCCACCCATAAGACCGAATACAGGGTGGTTGACTGGCGTTGTCCTCGTACACTTGCAAAGAACGTTTGAACTTACGGTTTTTTCTTAACCGAGTTCGACAACCAGAGTCCCAGTATGTGAGCGAATAATTTCACAGAGTTCTTGCTCCCACATCGGTTTCACATTTGTCTACAAGTTAGGATTTTCGAGAACTAACCACACATTTTCTGCATGCAAGCGAAATAATTAACGGACACGCGCTTCCTGCGTCGCCTTCGTATTAAGTTTTTCTTCAATTTTCGGTATTTTCTTTAATAGCACCAAGAGCTGGCAAATTTCCAACGACCCGTCCTCAACGGTTTCCACATGCAACAGGCTGATTATCGTGCTTGATTTAGTTGTCGACTTTCTGCCGCACATGTGACCGTATACGTGTATAGCAACCAGTGACATTGAGGGTAGCACGAAGCATGACTTACAAGCCACCCGGTGGAACTTAAAAAATGCCCGTATTCTTCTCGTAGACGTAATCCGTGCCGGGCACTCACATCCTCCCGTATGAACACAAGTGCAAGAAAGCTAGTACGTACGCTCAACTGATTGTCCCACTCAGAACTCGTCTTGGGCTCCAAACTGGGTATCAATTGGTGCCTATCAGATTTCAATCTAAATGACCCGTGTGCTTTCTTCGCCAGGAAATGTGAAGCCGAAGCGCTTCCTGGAGAAATGTGTCGTTTCGCTGTGATGGCAACCCTTTGAAAATCAGGCATTTTAACACGTTGTTTAAGACACGAATTTCATTTCCACATCTGGATCTAGGATGCGGCTTGATTGCATCTGGTCGTGGCGTGGCGAAGCCAACCGCCAGCTTATCATCACCACGTTTAGCATTCAGTCAGTGAGGCGTTAGCACAAAGAATGAAACTTGTTCACGTAATTTGGAGTCTACGAGAAAAGAAGTGTACGTCTTCATTCGAGATGCTGATTCCAGTCATCGTGTGCATGTCGAATAATCTTGTAGCTATCTCGCTTAGCTTGCTGCTTGCACTGTAGAGCTGGCGTCGACCTCAAAACATTTCAATTACAATGTATAAAAACGCCGACCAACCACCATCTTTTGATCATTTCAACTCCTGCAGTCTACTCTATTATTTCCATTCCTCTTTTAACAGCCCCCATAATGATACACCGGTCTGGTTCATCACTCGAATCTCCTTTAATAATAACATAATTTGGCTCCACCATGATAACCCTTTTAAACAACTACGTGGAGGAGAACACCTTCAAGATGCTACTGGTGGCAGCATTGCAAACCTGCCTGCGTGATCTCTGATTTCAGCATTCAATTTATTGTCATTTGTTCAACTCCCGGATCCTACACGCGATCTGTCTCTTCCTTTATTCAACCAAGTAATACTACTTCATTCTAAAGCTATATGGCTTTCCACGGCGACGCACACTCATAGCCTTCCTCTTCACTGCTTCCTTGACGCTACAACAAAGCGCACTCCTTCAATTCTTTTTTTGTAGTCCTTCAGTATTATCGCGCCTGTCATCTTTCACGTCTTGTCCACACAAAAGATCCGAATGCCCGCACACCCAATTATTCAATCTGGCCCGTGAAATACCCGGGCCTTCTCCGCTTTGCTGGCGGGTTTCTGATTAGCACAACACCCGCCTTGTTTGTCCTCCTCACGCCACATAAATTCAATACAAACGTCTAGTTCCAACGACCTCTCAGACTCTTCGTTAGAATTCCCTTCTTAAAATAACAACGTGCGACTTGACTGCAGATAAAATTCTACAAGTCTGTCCGTCCGCGCCACAAACGTTGTATTGGGAACCACTAGTACGACAATCGCATTCTCTGCCATATAGCTTGTAGACTTGCTGACACGGTGCTGTATCACCGATTTAAACTGTGCTTTTCCCCAAACCGATTCCTCCAGAAGTTCTATGTATCTTCCACCATTCCGTCTCTCAGTTCTGTCTCACTTGCTCGAACAATTATTCCTCATCCTAATGAACCTTCTCCAACACTCTCAACATCTAACTAATGAGCCGTCCTTAAATTTATCGGGCCACAAAGGCTGAAACATTGCTCGCAGTCAGACTTGCTTTCTTGAATTTCCGTTCCATTCTTTCCTCTTATTAAACAAATCCGTTGGCAATGTAAAGTTGGGTGGCTAAAAAACATGACAATTTCAACATTTAGCTCGTTTTCTGTCTACTCAATAGCTTCTCCGTACACAAAAATATGTACACATCCCTGGTTTCACCAACATCCGGACACTTTTCTTCTTTATACCATCTTGTTCTTCTTGGTAGCTTTCTCATCATCAGCCTTCCTCTTAACCCAATCCATCAGTAGACAAAGAACAAATAAACAAACTATCCGCCTCCTTCGCCTACATCTTCTGTGTGGCTCCTCTCTCGCCTTTTCCAATCTTTCACTGTCTAATCTTCCCTTTTTTCTCCCATATGGATCACTTGTTAAAAAATCACCATCATATGTGCCGAGCCGGCCAGCCGAGCACAACTTGATCCCAGCTACTAATGCGAACATGTGTTCCTCCAAGCCTCTTCTTAAGAGGCAAATCGTGTCGTCATCAAAAAGGCTGCCGCGAAAGACGATCGATTTTTAACTTTTTTACAGCACACGCGCCGCAGACCAAATACGGAATTTCCTCCAGCATTTAAAGTCTCAAAGGAAGAAAAATGCGAATCAACTCCTTATTATTACCTCTTGGATCAATCGGACTCAGTCTTAATGAAGCAGTGGGACTCGAATGTAAACCCGTGTACAGCGGGTCCATGTAGGGATTCAAGCGGTACGCAGCAGCAGCCGCGGCTGCGGCGTGAAGTTCTGCCGCCGACCCCGTCACTCCAGGTGTCGGCGTTCCTCCTCCAAGAATGCTGCCCCCGTTTTCCACCCCACTCCGACCGGGTCGCTGGGCCAGTAAGGATAGTTCAGGCAAACTTGGTGCACTTCCTCCGACTGGAAGTCTGAAAACCAAAAACAAAAGCATGTGTCATTATTTTAACACCAAAATCATTTTTGACATCCACATTTAATACCAAAACTTGAGACATTTCCCTCCAATCAATGTAACCTGATCCTCTTCTTTCGAGAGCTTCTCTCTTCTTAAGAGTGCTGTCTTGCTACATCACGTCAATTTTAACAAACTCGGTGCGCTCATCTTGTGAAATTTAAGAAATATTTTGCCCGACAAAATTTCCACTTCATGTAAACAAACGTCTCCCGCTTTCTGGGAGAAAAACATGTTCCCACAATTCAAACCCGTCTCTAGTCTATTACTTTTTCTACCTTCCGCTTGCCTGCCGGCCTAACATGGTCGCCGACCGTCAATTTTGAAAACGATCGATAAATACTTTCTTGAGCTGCAGAGCATTTTTTACATTTCGTTAAACCATCAAGTCCTAATAGCACACGCTACATGCCGACTTCTTCAAATCCATCATCTTCACATACCCCTAAACAAAACAATCATTCATGTCTCAAAAACAATCATCATCCAAGCACAAGTACCCTTCAGCGTACCATGATAACTCAAACACACCGCCGTTTTTTCTTCATCAGCACCGATACTGCACCATCTTTAGCTGTGACCAATGCCGCAACGCTCCCTCAAACCAATTTACATGAATTCAACAACCGCACCAATACCGAAAGCCTACCAGCTCCATGCTACAACTACTAGTCAAAAATTATGTCCAAAAATGCTACATGACAAGGTTCATCTCCCGTAATCTCCTTCACCACAAAGTCTCGATCTGATTTTTAAATCCAAGGAGCTTCGACAAAAACACGAACTTTCCTGTCTCAAAACGCCAACTCCGGTAATCCTCCGCCTCATTTTCACGAGTGGAAAGAATTACGCGAAATATTTTCAACCTCTTTCGCTCAATCCCCTTGTTACGAAACCTTTGCACCGCCCAAACTCATTTTACGCACTTCAGTTCCCCTTACTTAAACAAACCGCCGCTTGGAAGGACCAATTTGTTCGCAATTTTCCCAAATTCCAGGAACCAACCCAGGAATCCCTCTTGTTTACGGCGATAGTCAGCCGGATTTACGACTTGTTCAACAGCCGTCACCCATATCCTTTTCCATCTTATCTCACTTTAACGACGGAAACCAATTAGGATCTTTTCGCCTCCACTCCGTACCCTTGGCTAACAAGATTTAATTTGGTAAAAAACCGCTTGTTTCCCGCATGCTCTCTCCCGCTTGATTGCACATAGGTTATTTGGAATTTCGCTAATTTTTCCCAACACTCCAAGAAACGACCAAGTCCAGTGTCTAAAATTACAGAGTGATTCTCAGCCAGTTACCACTCAGTCGCATCCATACGTTTTACACTTTCGTTGACCAAAAAAATCCATGGCGATGAACTTGCTCTCGTTACGGAGGAAGGTACATAGCAGGAGCGGTAGTAATTTCTCCAGACTTCCCGCCCCTGTGATTTATATCAAGACCTTAATTACGTGGCAAGTTTCCTTTGTTCACC
>VRMD01000877.1:0-20810 GCA_009872375.1 Sminthurides bifidus | reverse complement strand
AACATTGAGGATGAAACAAGTAAATGCATTTACATCAGCGGCGTCCCTGGTACAGGCAAGACTTTAATTGTTCAGTCAGTCCTACAAGAACTGAAAGAAAAATGTCCAGAATTGCCATTCAAGCACGTTTATGTAAACGGCCTGACTCTGGGCTCAAATCCGGATAAAATATGGAAAGTTCTATGGGAAGCCTTAGAAGGAGAAAGACTGACTTCAAAACGAGCTCTGCAGAAACTGAGCAGTTATTTTGAAACCCGTGACATCGAAGCCACAGTCCTAGTTGTGGATGAGCTTGATCAGCTAATGGATAAACGACAGTCCGTGCTCTACCGGTTATTGGAATGGACAAACAATCCAGTGGCAAAGTTCACCTTCATAGCTATATTCAATACAATGAATCTTCCAGAAATGGCTTTAGTGAACCGAAACGCTTCAAGAATGGGTTTATCCCGTGTCGTATTCCCACCCTATGACGCTCCTCAGCTTCAGACTATTGTTGAATCATGGCTACAAGCATCCAAAAAGAATAAGACTCTCAAAGGGGATGCGCTCGTACTGCTATCGAAAAAAGTAGCTGCCATTTCCGTGTGATGCCAGACGAGCTCTAGAAATTGCTAAACGCACTACTGAGATTTTGGAATCATCAGAAACTCCGGGAGTCCGTGCGGTAGATGAGGCATTTAAAGAATTGTTTTCCTCGCCGAAAGTCGAAGTGATGAAGAACTGCAGTGCCTTAGAGAAATGTGTGCTCGAGTCCGTAGTTGCAGAACTGACTAGAACAGGAGACGAGGAAATCTCATTCGGCCCAGTGGAAACTAGTATCGGAGCCCAGTCCATGTACGACGGCAAGAATTGGTCACGCGACAACGTAAATGCAGCTCTAGCAAGACTGATAGCAATGAAATTAGTTACGTTGGAAACGAACACGTCTTTTATTTCTTCTCAGACTCGGATATCATTAAACGTACCTACTGAAGATGTGAAATATGCCCTTGCGCAATCCAAATAGAGCTAAAAGATAAAAGTGATTACTACCGCTGTACAAGCTGCCAAGTGCTATTATTATCATGGAAACTTTTCAACGATTTGTTATTACCAATTGCATTCCATTAAACTGTAAACAAGTACTTTGCCTGATGAGCAATCAAAGAACGTTCCATTCTTCCAAGTGCATTGTACGTACTGTAACTGTACTGCATGTTTTCTGATATTAGATCACGCCATTTCCTTGTCATCTTGTCATTAGAATTTGTAAGATTCATACCGAATTTAAGCTACGTTTTGCTGTGTTTTTATTCAGATATTCTCCTTATTCACGGTGCAGCCAATTGACATTGACACCCAGCATTATTGTAATCTCGCCTTCTAATCAGGGAGAGAGACGTTTGTCTCTTCCATTCCTATCCAATCGTAAGATTTGTTGTTTCTTTCAACCCATTTGAGCTAAAACGTTTGTATGTGACAAGCAAGAAACTCTCCTTTAAGGGGCCTTACGTACCCTCACAGCTTTTAGTTTGTTATCTGTAACTTTCTATCTGTTACCTTGCCTATTCAAGGCTTTTTCATGCTTCACTCGAGATGGAAATGCAGTTGAGCAGCTCACTGTAGAAACAGGTGGGAATGCGTGACAGCGGTCAGGACAGAAGATCAATTCATGACATGGGGTTTTATGCGGAACTCAACTGCAAATACTCCGTCACCAGCATCTTTTGTTTGGGAAAGAAACGTTGTTGATGGTTTTGTGTCTTTAAATACTATTGCTCGGCGCATTCTTATGTTGTTCTTCATCACGATCCCACCTGTGGAAGACAGGAAAGCAGGAAGCTGCAACTGAACCTGCACTATACAGCAGAAAGTGAAATCCTGTAGCCTGATCTGCACTTCAGCGGCGAAAAGGTACAACTCGTGAATGAGATCAGTAGTATCTTGTCAATGCGGCAACTTCTGTCTGTCATCCGTGAACAGCTGACATTGCAGAATTCTGCGGTTTTCTGTTGCAATATCTCTGCGCTGCTGTGCTTGTGTTCCTATTTTTATTGTGTTTTTACAGCTCGAAGCAATTACAACTACAACAAGTTGTCAATTAACAGCTAATTGTGTTCTCATTAAGTGGAAATCTTCACGGAATGGAAATATCTTATTCGCACACGGAAGTGCTGCGGCGCTGAACATAGGAAACTGAATGAAGTGACGGATCAATTTCAGCGTTGTGGTGTCGACTTTATCGGTGAGATTATCACAATTGTAGAGCGGATTCACTACTAGTGCATCTCGCATGCGCCTGTTTATCATTCCATGTGTTTGTTGAAGTATTAAGCCATACGTGTCAACTATATTTTTCCAGCTGCTTGTTTACTCGCGTGCGTTGAGAAAATCCGTGATGGAATTTAAATTTCGTGACGATTGGTACTTAACAACGCAGTTCATATTTAATGACTATTGGTTGTTTTGAATTAATTTGATGTAGGCTCGCTGTACCGCGTACCTGCGTGATAAATCGATTCGCAATTCAGATTCGCACAATGGTACCAAGTTTGCGGTGGTTTCCAACTTTGCCTCTGCTCCTGGTCAGCCTTGTGCCGTTACTGAGCGGGAGCCCTTTTCAACTGTTCGGTCATGGACAAACAACGCTGTACGGACCGAAAGACAAAGTTTACCTCCTTAACTCCACAAATATACAGGACCACATTTATAACTCGGATAAAGGTATGTTTGTATTGGATCTTTGTTGCACAACTCGTGCATTTCACCCGTCATTGTATGTTGTATCTGGAGCTGGGTACAATAACGCCAGAAGGTTGCTGATTTTGATGCATTTATTTATTCATGTGTTTGCAGCTTGGTTTGTGGAATTCTTTAGTAGTTGGTGTGGCCATTGTATAAACTTTGCTCCAAAGTGGAAGCAATTCGCATTGGATTTGTATGGTAAGCTGAATGAACAAAACACTGACATGTCGTTATTGTAGCCTTTGAAGGTTATAGAGTTTTTTGTCTCAAATAAGAATCGAATCTTTGATATTCTTTTACTAGACTGGAGAAACGTCGTCATAGTCGCTGGATTAGACTGCGCCGACGAAAAGAACACGCCCACGTGTCGCGATTACGAAATCATGGGATACCCTTCCTTGGTTTTATTTCCTCCAAGGTCGCCGATGATGGTGGTCAGTGTTAATCCTTTGAGCTCACTTGAACTGATGAGAGATGGTGTGAAGGGAAATGGGCAGAACGACCTCCTATTGTATCTTTTGTTGTGCAGGAAGCCCTTGAAATGGAGAAAGAGAAAGGCACCTATGAGACGCTAAACAAGGGTATCAAGGTACAGAAGGCAGATACCATGGAAAAGCTGAAACGAAGTCTCATTGATGCGTTAGAGAGTTATTTTCCTAAAATGCTGAAATTCAATGAAGACGACGACCCAACAATTTCAAGTTTATGGGAGGCTAATGATGGTTTTCATTTTGAAAAACCGAAACTAGTGCTTGCCATGTTCGAGAGCGAGGGGTCGTATGTTGGCAAGGAAGTGCTTCTTAAGCTCTCTATCACTAGGAAAATCAAGGTGCATCGGTTCAAGAGAAAAAATGCGCTGTATGAAAGACTTGGGCTTGAGGGATGGCCGGCAGTTGGGTACTTGAAAGAAGACGAAAGTATGGGTGCAATACCGATTCCTGGTGATCGGAACTTGGTGGAGTTTATTTACGTTAGCGCCTACCAGTATGCTGGAATAGAGAAGCCAGAGTAAGGGATATTCTTGACTTGTTGTAGTCCTTAAAAAAGAGAATTTAGTTGTTATAGGACAATGCAAGTCTGTAATTGACTGCTCTCTTCCTTGTTCCAGAGAGGTAAAGAAGATTGAGGAAAAGATGAACCCGGAAGCTCGTCAGACAACTCATATACCGGATCCGAACAGGGATGTTAACAGCATGGATGACATTTTACACGCATTGCGGGATTCTTTGCACAAGGAAATTGCTTTGTTTAAGGTTGTTGACGGTGAGAAACTGGTGGCCTTGCGTCAGTACCTCGGCATTTTAATCAAACTTTTGCCATTTGATAGGCGGGAAACAAAAGTTTTTTTGGAAAAGCTTTCTGAGTGGGTTGGCGACAAAACTGAGATTCAAGTATGATACTATCATTTGTCCTTTTCTGCAGAACTATGAACATTATGTTAAATCACGTTGCCACTAATCCTGGTCGCCTTACTTTGATTGCAGAGTACGGAATTCCTTATCAAACTTGAAGAACTGGAGAAGGAATACCATCCATGGGATATTGACTTATCTACCTGGGATGAATGTGCTGGGACCGTCGCTGGTGAGTCAAACGAGGTACTAGCTTTAACCGTATGTGGTACCCTATGTAACCGCCAAATCCGGTTCCCTAGGTCGTCGAGGGTACACTTGCGGACTTTGGAGGATGTTCCACACGTTGACATTTGTTGGACTGCAGAAAGAAGCTAATGAAAAAGTGTTGGAAACCATGTTCGGGTTTGTAAAAAACTTCTTCGGTTGTCGTGAATGTTCTGAGCATTTTCAGGAAATGGTCTTGCGGGATGGCATCCTGGGTACAGACTCGATAAAAGAGCAGGCGCTCTGGCTTTGGAAACGACATAATGAAGTTAACTTGAGGTACTGAATGCTGATGAAATACTAATTGTCCGTGGAATTGGTAGACTAAACGAGCAGACTAACCTGATCTTTTCGAATCATTAGGTTACATGGAGCTCCAAGTGAAGATCCAGGCTATCCAAAGCAACTTTATCCCCCAAAACGGATTTGTAAAGAATGTTATAAGGACGACACAGACGATTTCGACGAAGAAAAGACATTAGCGTATTTGATAAATGTGTACACTCAGCCGAAACGGTCTGAGAAGAAGATCTCAAATTATGGTGATGGGATACATTCAAATCATTTGAGACTGGAAGGGGTTTCTTCCAAACAGTATCACCAACCAGGTTGGTCTAGTTTATTCAGTATGACTGACATTGGTATTTACGTGCTAATCTACTGTAGTATAGCTTGTCTGCTAGTCTTGGGCTTTATTCACTTTAGAAACATGGGTAAGAGAAGGCTGGACTTTAACTTTTTCCTGCGTAAAGTTTGCTCAAACCGTAGTTTAGTATAAACAAACTTGAATTAATGGTGTTTGCGTTTACATGTTCAATTTTTGCAGTAGTTAGTCACTTCGGTGCTAACGGAGTTAGTAGACTGCAGCCTTTACCTGCGTCTTACTGGCAAAGACACCCACACTTCCCGCATGCAAAGGCACCTCTCGCCCATCCCCGTTATCCTTGGAATTCCCAGCCCCTTTTCTTAGTCAAGTAATCATGAATCAGGGATCAAATCAAGAGGATCTCTATGAACACAGTGCCTGAATCTGATCCTCTGGGTTGGTGCAATGACAGTGCATGATCAATCGTCTGTCTATTACAATTTCCACATTTTTTTCACATTTAATGACTTGACGCGGTATTTCAATCGCAAGACTTAGTGTAACTTTTTCTTTTTACCTGGGTTCCTGATGTTCTGGTATCCAGTGAATTACTAAGGTTACGGTGAAAATCTAGAACGAAGCGCTATCCGCCGATGATGTTCTTGTTTTACTTGCTGTGATAACTTGCATAACAGTTGAATCGATGGAAACAAAGTTTCGATAACACCAATGCATCTCTTAGCATTGGTTAGCAACCTGTACCCACACTTTATATTTTTTGGCTCTGGTTTTGTCTTTGGCTTAAATGTTTCATTTATGAGGTACAACGGGATGGTTCGCTTTTATGGAGCTGGACGCTTAGGTTATGTGTTTGTTAAAGCGAACTGTTTGTTAAAGCAGCTGTAATGAGAACATTCCACTTTTTTGTCATCAATAATCGAAACTGTTCCACGAAAATTGTGTAAGGAGAACAATGTGCTCAGTAGAACCTTCAACTTAACACTGACGATAAAGCCATTATAGCTTTTAATCAAAGATTTGACAAAAAGTTTAAGTCACATATATTTGCATATTTTGGACGCTAGTTTTCGCTTAAAGTGACTAGTCCTGCATAAATTGACATTGAACCACCTCACTGTAGCATCAAGCATTGTAAAAAATACACGATAGATCTGTAGAAGGTCCTTTGACATTAATAGGTATAGCAACAAGAACTCGTAACATGGATATTGTAAAATCTTATTATACTTAAACATGTGACTATCAAAAACAGTTTTCATACTCAACTCCAGCTTTAAATTTCACAGAGATTCGCCAAAACATCATCGAAAGTCAATCAAAAGAACGTCAGGCGTGAAAGCAGATGAAGTGCATGCATTCAGATGGATTTGCCAACAGATTTGGTGATATCGACCCCAGTAATTGTTGAAATGAGCTGTGGCATTCTCAAAACAGTTTCTAATATTTCGGTCGTCATCTTCGCCGCACCGATTTCGCCTCCGGTGCTCACCATCGTTATCTTTTTGGCATGGGTCAGCGGCGCCGCAACCTCAGCAGCGACCTGAAAACGCAATTGCATTTCATAAGCCAATTTGTGCCTTTTAGAGCTTCTTGTCGTATTTATTTACGGATCGTGTATGCATATGTTCATACCTTTGGCAGCGTTTCCAGGAGCATATCCACCAGCGCAGCGTCCTTATACTGTTTGTACGCCTCTGCCTTCCTGGCTAATTGCTCCGCTTCCGCTCGGCCTTTAGCTTCCAAAGCAAACGCTTCGGCTTCACCTTTAATCCTGATGGCCTCGGCTTCAGCCTCTGCCTCTAGTATGACTCGGTTGCGGTTTGCCTCAGCAATTTTCTCAAGTCTGAAATGGTCACCGCAATATATAAATTATGTTAGCATGAAGTAGTCATACTAAATCCCAGCTTTTATCATATCTAGCCCATTAAAGGGAGATGATTTACCGGTATTTTTCAGCTTCAGCAGGACGGCGTACGGTGGCATCCAACTCCTTTTGTTTCCTTTGAATTTCTTGTTCCTGTACAGCAATATCTTGGGCTCGTTCGACAACCTTGATTTGCATTTGCTCCTCGCGGATTCGCTGTTTGGTTTTGGCTTCTTGCAATGAGTATGCCAATTCCGCTTCGGCTTTCTAAATACAAGAAATGAAATGAATGTATCCAATTTCAAATCATCAATTCCAAATCAAGTGACTTGTTGAAAGCTACTGAGAGAGCTACCAACCTTAGTGTTGACTTCCAAATCATAGGCTGCTTTCTTAAGCTCAAAATCACGCTTGGCCTTTGCAATTTCAGTGTCATTCAAATATTTTGCTGCCATCCTTTCTTCTTCTGCAATGGCTTCCTTGATGTGACTGTCTCTTTGGGCTTCAGCTTCTCCGATACGGGCATCTCGCTTAACCTCTGCAGTTCTTGCCATTCCCAATGCTTGTAAGTATCCCTAAAAGGATAACAAGGGTATCGTTTCAAGACTGCCATTTCTTAGGTGGATAATTCGTTTTAGCTAGCCCCTAATGATATACTTACACATTCGTCTCGGACATCTTTCAAAGTGTAGGAAATGACAGTAATGCCCATGTTCATGAGATCAGCGGAGGCTACTTCATAGACATTCTTGCTGAACTTCTTCCTGTCTTTGTAAATCTCCTATAAATTGTGCATGAAGAGCTGAATCAACAAGTTAAAACTTTTCTTCCAAAACATAAGTCAGATCTTCCACTACGGTAAATGACAGGCAGTCGAGCAGGAAATGCTGTTTTATTTTCATACCTCTACAGTCATGGTTCCCATGATAGCTCGCTGATGTCCTTCCAGCGTCTCCAAGGCAACCTTTTCAATGTCCTTGATGGATTTTCCAAGAAACTGCTCACAAGCACACAGAAGCATGTCTTCATTCTGACCTTGAATCTTCACCTGGGCGATACCTGTTACTGTAATTGGCACGCCTTGCGAAGTGTACACTTTGACAGACTCCACCTGTAGAGTCATCGTCTTGAGCGGCAGCCTGTAACATAAATATTCTTCTTTTGATTTCATCACCTTAAATGAAGTTCTTGTTTGCAACTTAAGCAATTCTTCGCCATACTTTTAATCGTAATTGAATGACTTACTCTTGAACTTGCTGGATCATCGGCCAGACGAAAGTTCTCCCTCCCGGAACAAGGAGCGGTTTGGCATGACAACACCCTAAAAGAGTAAACCGGGTTGTATAATTAGTAACTTAATAGAAGATTCCAACTTAATAAAAACATTTCGGTGACCCGAATATAATTAGCTCAAATACATCCGTGGCATACCAGAAATCACAAGGGCCTGATTAGGGCCGCAAGTAACAAATCCCCACACCATGATCGGCTTTGAATAACTTCGTCTTTAAGGCTTTCTATCCACCTGCAATTTGTGATGCACAATGGCTAAAGAGTTGGTTAAGATTACATTTTAGTAGTTTCTGGACGAAAATTGTAATTTAAATTACTTTACCTTACAGTTCTAACGATGTGAATCTAGTCTAGTCTAAACCTGGACAAGATATAAACACAAACATAGGCGAATCCTGTCAACTGCTCTTCATTTCAGTGCATTAGCGATATTCCTGGAAGTCGGATGCCAAAACAGAAGGAAGTTGGCACAATCAGTATATGCTGTCCATAGCATGCTATGAGTCATTCTTGATTCCGCTGAACGTACACGCAAGTGAATGCTAGCTAGATGTGAGAGTTGAACTATGCGACTGACGTTGCTCACTTCAGTGAATTCTTCTTCCTCCTAAGGAATAAAAACCCTAGCATACAATCCAATTGCTGTTACAGATGAGGGAGTTGCAACTTGCCCCGATTCAAAAGACTTGCGATTACTAGCTTCATTACTACATTTTGTTGCAATGCATTGTTGCGAAAAATGTCATTGCATTCTTAATTGAAGGTCAGGCTCTCTGTCTTCGTGTGTGAATTTAGTGCGAGTTTATTCAGTCAAACGGAATTGTTTTCAAAACTGTGTCAATTTCCAGTTGACTCGACGGGATAATTCGCTGACAACAGAATTTAGCTTTGGGGATTACCATTGAATGATGACTATTTAAGATCTTGATCGAGTACCATTTCCACCTGAAGGTGGGTACCAAGTGCAGGAAGCAGGTTTGCATCGGTTGGCAACGTCCATTTCACCGATATTTTCAACCGGCATTAGCGAAAGGTCTTCCACATATTGAAGCATTTCACAATATCGCTCTGGTTCCAGCATGGCTGCAAAACATAACGAGTGGGGACAAACTATTAGCTTACGGTACCAAGCTTTCAGAGTTGCATAACCCGGTCAATGCCTTTGAGAGAGATCATTGAAACAGGTGATCGGAGACAATCAAACCTTTTTACCTTTAGCAAAAGCGACGATAGATCCACCAACGAATCTTCTGTAATTAATTTTATCTCCATCAGGATTCGCTCCGCAAAAGTTCAAGAACTAAGAATAGGAAGAAACTAGATTAGATTATTTTTTCAGCTTGAGGGTCTTCCCATTTTTGAGATATGCAGCTCGTGATTCCGCGTATAGTGATCTTACATCAACGAGTCCAACGAAGTCATCCTCGAAGAAATCCGTGTGACCGTAGGCGGTTGCATTCAGGAACCAGCGGTCACCTTGCATAGCATTGTAAAACCTCATATTTGCCAACTTCTCAGGTCCACAAGCAGGAAAGAGTGGGCTTCCTTTCACGGGATCGAGTCCAGCTTGCATTGTCAAAGTTGGCAAGTCGAAATTGAGCTGAAATCAGAAGTTATGAGTAGGTCAAACTCATCTTCATGCCTTTTGAATTAGGGTTAGAACCCTTGTACTCCTACCAGTTTGTAGCTGCAGGTCAAGATTATACATAGCTTTAAGTTGAAGCTTACCAACTCTCCTGGGGTAATGCAATAATCCTGAATGATTCCAAAAGGATCGGCACCGTCAACTGGGCTCATCAAAATTTGAGCAACAAAATTTCCACAACGTTCCTTCAAGTAGTTGACGTTAATGTGGTTCCCGGCTGAATGACCTGCCAGAATCATTCTTTCGAAATCAAGCTCAAGATCTGGACTGGCACCAGCATCGATCAGATCTTCCATAAGAGATGCTTCATTCTGCAAGAAGTCTAAGGATTCATCGATGTGGTTGTCATGGAAGCTTTCAATGGGCGATCCGTAAATATTCCAGGGATTGATGACAGCAAAACCGTGGGAAATGACTTGGTAAATCACGGTATTCATCGAAGTGTCCGCAGGGACTTGGCCAGCAAAACTTCCGCTGAGGAGGATGACAGGGAACTTGCCAGCTTCTCGCGGGGCCCATATTGTGAGATGCTTGCTTAAGTTGTAACTGGTCCTGTTGTAAAATACCTTCGTGACTGTGTAACTTCCTCTGGTGTAGGGGTCAAACGTTTCAGCGATGCCAGACGACGATAAGTAAAAGACGCCTAGCAATGCGGCAAAAATCGAAATTGTTTTCAGTGTAGACGCCATTGTGGCAACAAAATCTAGAGAATAGCTTTGAGGGCTTTAAATTTTAGAACCTTGGAACCCGACTGAGGCGGTATGGAATCCCAACGCCCTTTTGTATTAATTCTGAGGAAAAATTATAGTAGCCTTGTTCCTTATCAACATTTTATTGTTGTTTTAGTGTGGAAATCGTATTGAAGGCGTAGATGGACTGTTTGGAAGTAGAATCTTCACGGAACTTCAAATCAATAGCTTGCCATTAATCCATCAATCACGTTCATGTCCATCATGTATTATCTTTCACGTAGATACTGTGATGTAGGAGTCTTATGCAATTGATTTCCTATTAATAAAAGATTTGGACACACTTAATCACCTGAAACCACCAGGATCTTTTCACACGGACCTTTGCATCCGGTTTCTCCCAGCCTGAAAGCTTGCCCATTGACTTCGTTTGTATGCATTCTCGTTTAGGCTACTGTTGAAAAAGTTAGCTGGAGCTAGATGGCGTTTCAGTCGTCACTAGCGTTTTGCGACAAGATGTGCAAAATTTTGAAATTATATTAATTTGAAAACTGGTGTCATCAAACGCAAATTCGTGAGAAATGAATCCTTTAAGCTTTTCAATTGAGCATAAGAATCATACCCGGCCTGTATGGCTTTACATGAATGTGTTTCATTTAAGGATGCCAATGTTGGATCTGGTAACGTTAAAGACAAAAACGTTATCGTATTCACTGAACTTCAATAGCGCAAGTATAATTTAATCGTGGTGCTAAACTAGTCATAAAAAATACTGGTCGATAATGAAAGTTAATGAACAAAGCTCTTTAAGTAACGGCTAACGGCCACATCGGCCAAACGGCTTGAGTAAACAAGGTTAGTTGCATGCCTGCGGACTGCGCATTAGCAACAATGTCTCATATGACTCATAGCATAGTAGCCATGCTTTTCTGACTCAGTAGTACTCAAGTTCCCTCTTTCAAACAAGTTTAGCAAGCCCACAACTCTGTGCAGGCCTGTTCAACAAAAAAAGCAACATTAACATGTACATAACTAATGGTTGCATTAAAGTAAAACCTCGAAATATTCGAAAGTTTGCGAAGCATAACAAAACTAGTAGTATAATTCATTGCAGATAACATAAAAAACTTGCGACTTTCGTGATACTTGAACCTTCTGCTAGCGTGAAGGATTTCCTATTTACAAAACATTGCAACTGTTGAATTAAATTACGTTGAAAACTGCCTAACTTAGTAAGACCCTTATTGCGAGACAATAGTAGTTGAAATAGGATTAACACTTTGTTGAATCTCAAGACTCTCTCCGCTCACAATCGGACCGAAAGCGTGGGTCTGTATTGCTTGGTATCCAATTTCTGCGGCGTAGGCTGGAACTCCACTAGGACTTTGGGCAGATTCGCTGTGAGGAAGGTCAGTTAATGACTTGGCGGCTTGAGTTTTGCGAACGTAAGTGCCTCCATAGCCTGTAAGGTGTGCAAGTAAGAAAAGATTTGAAGGTGCATTCATTACAGAGGTGTACATACTAATAATCAGAACCAGCAGAAGCAGTAAGAGCTCAAGCTTGCAGAAATGTAGAACTTGGCGAGAGACTGGAAGGAAACGGGGTAAAAGCTGTCAAGAGAACAAGATTGGCCAACTAAGTCAAGGAGTCCAATGGCATTGCCGCGAAACGAAAAGGAAAGATTACGAGCACTATCGGGCTTTGCAGATAGTACATGCAAAGAAAAGAATCAAAGAAGTACACAAACTTTGATAAGGAAGTCAACAATTCGTCTGGGTAAGTCAGGTGTAACGGATCATGGCGGAACTCATTCTATGACCAAAGTACTAGGGAACAATGCTACGGAGGACAAAACGACAAATAACGTCACGTTACTTAAGTAATGAAAGTGCTAGGTACAAGTACAACAAACGTGTAGGAGTGGATGATGGTAAAAGTACTGATGAAAAATAGTGTGCTCAAATCACCGTGACTCACTTTTTGCAAACTGATCCAAAATACTAGGATCATTTGCCCTTGTCTCTTGGTGGCTTTTACTGCCCTGTGATGAGTCTCCAGTCTCATCAGTCGTTTTGTATTCAATGGGCTCTAAAGCAATGCTTGGTTCTATGATTGTGTTTTCACCTTTGGGCATACCTTCGGCATTGTGTTCCACCTCCCCTTGATCCTCAAAAGGCTCTCCTTCCTTCCCCACGAAGCCGTAACTTTTGCCAGAAACGTATTTGATAACGGGCTTCTCCACATACTTGATGACTGGCTTCTCAATGGTCTTGAAAACAGTTTTCTCCACGAATCTCACAACAGGTTTCTCGATGTAGTGAACGACGGGTTTCTCAATGACTGCGTATGGTTTCGGCTCTCCACCTTTGTTGTCAGTGCTATAAACTTGGACATCAACGTTTTGGCTTTCGTAGTTTGAGCTCGATGAGATGGAAGTATCGGCTGATGTCGGAGGCCTTTCAAACTTGATGCTTGGGTCTGATTCGGAATAAGAGCCTATTGGTGCTGGCTCGTATTTGATGCTTATGGTTCCAGGGCCACCGGCACCGCTCAGGTACTGGGTACTACCTGAAGACGACGAAGAGCTGTAAGGAGAGCCTTGAGGCTGACTGGACACATACTGGACACTTGAGCCTGACTGGTGAGTCTGGGGTTGCTGTGATTGAGATGTAGTTTGAGCTCGATGAGATGGAAGTATCGGCTGATGTCGGAGGCCTTTCAAACTTGATGCTTGGGTCTGATTCGGAATAAGAGCCTATTGGTGCCGGCTCGTATTTGATGCTTATGGTGCCTGGGCCGCCGGCACCGCTCAGGTACTGGGTACTACCTGAAGATGACGAGGAGCTGTAAGGAGAGCCTTGAGGCTGACTGGACACATACTGGACACTTGAGCCTGACTGGTGAGTCTGGGGTTGCTGTGATTGAGATGATGTTGGTGGGTAGTTGTAGTTCAAGTATGAAGGCGGTTCCTGAATATACTGGTGTGGCATATTGTAGAAGGTGTGAGTGACCCCGTTGATGACACTGGATGATTCGCTTGGGTAATTAGAACCAGGGTAGTTAGGACCTGAGGAGTAAGACGGAGGTCCCGACTGGTACTGGGAGGAGCCAGAAGCGTACGGAGATCCTGATTGGTACTGGGGACCTGCTGGGTATGGAGACGATCCGGGGTATTGAGGTGGAGGACCTGGTTGGTATCCTGGAGGAGACGATTGGTATGCTTGAGGCCCTGGTCCGGAGGGAAAGGGAGCTGGTCCTGATCCTGCTCCGTTGGGACTACCAGGGTAGCTCCCTGGGAACGGGCTGTAGGGCTGGATTGAGCCTGGAGTGGATTGACCTTGAGGAAAGGCTGCGGGGTCGGCATTTTGTGGGTACTTCTTGGGATTCTTGGACTTGTTTGACCCTCGGCTCAGTACTTTCATGTTTGGGAGGTGAATGCCCATGGTGCCGAGTAACATCCTCATGAAACCGGATCCTGAGTGGCCGTAGGAGAAAGAGAAAGGTTTGTTATCATCCTGAGGCAGTTCGTTGGCGAACGGGCCGGATGGTCTCTTCGAAGGGTTTGCAGCCCCGCCTGGTGAACCCGTCGGCTTTGGTCCTCCAGGGCCACCACCGGATGGGTAAGGGGGTCCGAAGTTTTGGAATGGCTGTGGTTGTTGGAACTGCCTGTTGTTAGATAGAAGGGCCGGATGGTGCTGGCTGGTATGATGGATTTGAACCGAGCCCTTGATGCAAGGCTTGGGGCTGGCCTTGAGTCTGAGCCTGCTGCTGTCCTTTGTTTTTGCTCAAGGAACCAAAAAGTGGGATGGAACTAAAGGCTATCGAGAAGGGGGGGAAGCTTCCCGAAGCGGATTGGTCTGAAGCGCCGATTTCCAGTGTTTTGTCCACTCCAGCGCTATCGGACGCACTGCTGTCGCTAGTTACTTGGTCTTGGCAATGCGCAGTTTGCAGAAAAACTGCGATTGCAATCTGAAAATACAAAAACGTTTCTCAAATTTCAACTCGGACAAATTACTTAGCTACACCTGTCACTGGCTTCTTCAAAATATCAATCGATTCAAAAGGAATCGTTTACACTAGCATGAAACTTTGCTTAAAATTCGTTTTTTCCCATATTCCTTGCACCGGTTTTGAAAAATCACTCACCAATAAAATCTTCATGGCTGACGTTGAATTAACCCCAGCTTTTAGCACTTGTAAGATCACGGAGCTCCTGATTCCACTGCGAACTTTAGAAGTCACTGACGACAACTGAGACTACTGCAGTTAGTTTTCACACGGTTAACCTGCGTCAAAGGAAAGTGAAACCGGCGAGCAGGAGCCTGCATGAGCTATCAATTTTCCGTCAACTCGTTACAGAGCAGAGCAGCATCAATCGGAACGACATGCAATTTCATTAAGTTTCTTTTCTCGAAAAGGGGTGACTGCAAGAAGCCTAATGTGATCAACTTCATCCCCCTATTTGCCACTAGGAAACTCCGCCAACACGGTTAGCCGGCCACTTGGCTGCAAATCACGCATATGCTTTCATTCCTTCCCCCACTTGACAGGTAAGACGAAAAAAACTTTTTAACTGATGGCTCCTTATCTGCTGACTCTTTAGCATTAAACAACAAACACGGCAATCACCTCCTTCCGATCTAACTCGACTTGACCACGAACAATGGACCGGCTTTACTACCTCGTGCCCCTGTCATATTCATATCCCACATGTCTACTTGGGGTGCTTGCCAAGGCAAGATTACCTTGTCCAAATCATATTCCTATTGAGTTGAATCGCATCTTCCCCCAATTGGCGGAAACGAGATCTGCAATCCATCCACTGCAGGCACGTACTGCGGAAACTGCAGCTTTCGCACCCTCTCTCAGTTTCGCAATTCGTACATGTGCATGTGCTTACGCTTACAAACACAAAAGTCTTTCTCATACCGCCACACAGAACCAGCCAAGCAACATTTCCCTTATTTAATTTGGAAGCCAGAAAGCCACAAGGTTGCTCTTTTCTCGACAGGTGGAAATGAATGCCATAATGCGAAAAAAAATCGTAATAGGAAACTAAGCAGGAATCAATGAGTTTCTCCACATATGTCAATGCTTCATTTTTCAAGCAACCTTGCCGAAGTTCATGACCCTGTGAGAGCTCCAAAGTTGAGTGAAGGATGTAACACAAAGGCAAATCACCGGCAAAATCTCAAATTTTGTTACCACCCTGTTAAAATATTCATTTTGGGTAAGTGTACTTGTTCTGTCGGAGCAAGTTTGGGGAAAATCCTATGTTTTTTTGTGTAAAAATTTGCATTTGGGGCTTGACTGGTGGTTATGTTGCTTTTTGAAGACTTAAGGTGCGAAAAAAGTTTCAGTTCAGGTTTAACACTGTCATAAATCTTATCGCAGAATCGAAGTACAAGTGCCCTGATGACCGACTCGGTCCGCAGCGTCTGCAGTCTGTAGCTCCTTAAGCTTCAGGAAAGAGCATGAGTAACAGGAGTGGGTTATGAAGAGGCTTTAATGAATCTAATTAGCTCATCGCATTTAGAAACCTTGGCAATGAAAGTGGTCAATGGAGTTGTAAAATCAAAATGCATGCAAAATGGCCAACTTTTTGGGTGCCCGAGATCCTTAAGTGAAGACATTTAAATGCCTAATTTCACGCACGTGAAGCGTGAACTAACGGCGCAAAGCGGACAAGTATGCGTATTGCACATACGGCCATTAATTTGACGTAGCTTGATTTCCTTCCGGTCATTTCAAGTTTCAACGTTTCAAGAACAAGAATGCAGTTTCTCATCTTATGATTGTGATAATGGCCCCGAGTTCGATATTGAATATTGAGCGAATTAGTAATTCTGCTCAATATTCATGAATACAGCTCATCATTTTACCATTTGCGCTTTGTTGTTACCGGTTGTCAGTCAGTAAACAGCTTTCTGAAATGCTGAACATCTTCTTGTCTGAGTTGTACAAGTATTGTAATTAGCAGAAGATAGTGGTGTCTATTTGATGGAAAACAAATAAGGCAAAGGTCGTCTTCCTTTGTGTAATTTTATGGCTTGCTCGTGGAGAATAATCGATGATTGTTGTAGATTCTCGAGCTTCATTCAGCTTTGTCTATGGAATACAAATGTCAAAATTCGAATGTTTTCAAGTTTTGATTCGTTTTTATATAAAACATTGTTTTGTTAGCTTTGTCCCGTTTCAGCATTTGATTCTTGTGTAGCTTTGCAACTTTTAAGTAGGAATTTTTCCGGAAAATGGATCAGATTGTATAAAAAATACGGGAACAGTTTTTTATGCCCAAATAACAGAACCTTACAATCTTGATGTACGCCAAGCCGCAAAAACTCCGGAAATGTGCATATCTGGTGGGCGATTGGCATGAAGAAGCAGAATCGTATTCAAAATTAGTCAATTTCTCTTTCAACTTTTAAATTAATTTAAGGTGAACATAAAAGCTGAAAAAAACATACGTGTATCTCACCTCGTATCTAATGCAAAAAACTGCATGAGCTCCTTCAAAAGCATATTTGCTTCTGAAAAAAACATGTCTCGAGCCGTTTCTCACCTGTGATAAGTGAATAATGAGACATATTAATTACTGGTACGATTCATCGACAGCAACTAAAAATTTTCCTCCTGCGTGTTCTGCATATTGGCTTCTGAAAAAAAACATGTCTCGAGCCGTTTCTCACCTGTGATAAGTGAATAATGAGACATATTAATTACTGGTACGATTCATCGACAGCAACTAAAAATTTTCCTCCTGCGTGTTCTTCGAATACCATCAGTTTTTGTACACCCTGTAGTTGATAAGAGAATGAGCGACTTTTAGAGAACCTTTAGCTCAGCCAAAAAATTCGGACTGAGATTGAAGTACAATCGGAGATTCAACATACGAAATCCATTGTTGCATTGACCCTAAAATACTAATGACAGTTAGCCATTCATTCTTTTCAGAAGCTTCTCACCTTAACGCAACATGAATGAATTACTCACAGAATACTTCATTACTGCGTCCTGTCTTCGCAATGATACGTCTTCATTTCAATAATCTAACGTTTAAATACTTAACAGCTCGATAAAGACTTAATTGTGAGAAACATTTCCTTCGCTTTTGTAATGAAAAATAAAGTGAAAACTTTCAAGTAATCTACAATCTGTAACAATGTCCTTTACACCAAGTCTCGTAAAAGCTTTGTTCTTTGTTGAGCACCATAATCTTGAAGGACCTGGCTGCAAAACTAGATTCAAATCGAGATCATCTCACGCATGTGTGCAGTGAAGCATACTGCATGTTACGAAATGATATGCAACAGCTCTCATGCTACTGCTTGAGGTAACAACAAGCAGCCAAGTACCGTTAATCCAATGTAATGACGCAGCCTCACCTGAAGACTTGAACCACAGCTGCAGAAAACCAGGTGACAAGAAACTATGTATTACAGGTACCGATACGAGAGCAAACAAAAGCAAAGGAAACCTCCACAACCTCATCATTGACAGACGATACCAAAACCAAGCCGTAAGTGCAAAAGAAAGTGAAGGTTTACTGTGAACTTGTTGAACAAGTTTTTTTTTCATAATCGCAGCGACGCGAGTTGAATGTCTCAGATTCTTTGTTTTATTTCTTCAGTCAAGTTTTGCATCTTGTTTTTATCAATGTCAAAACCAGAAAAGAGGAACGCATTCTTTGGGTGACAAACGCATTCGTGCTTGATCTCAGCATCGCATGACTTGATGATGTGGAAACGTGTGTGTTATGGTAACATGTGCATGGTATCAATTTTCACCCTGGTTATCAAAGTTTAGAAAATCACGGCATGTGTAAGCCGTCCCGTTACCGTTTGCATAGGCACGCATGTCATTTGACAGCACCTGATGACTTGATTGATACCTGAGGCTCATACTTCGAAGGAAGAAGGAAAGCTTTTCGATTTCTCCTCAAGAAAAAAACGTATCAACGACCTCATGGCAGTGAGTTATGCATCCCTACAACTTCAATGGTAACACAAGAAACACAGGAGGAAATGGTTGTCATGAGACCAACAATCCTACTGACACAATGTGACATATTGCACACTGTGTTTTGGTGTAGCTCTGACTCTGACTCATACGCGTGCTCTCGGCTTCCGGTAACACGTGCGAATTTGGTAAACAACAGTCAAGTGAGTTCACGCACCCACGGCTCCGAGATCAAAGCGTTGAATTACCACTTGGTCGTGGTCGAGTATCCAATTAGCGAATTCTCATAAGTTACAGGTTCATTTTACGCTCGGGTTAGTTTTTCGTTTTCTTTAGAATTGCGTCGACGTAAAGTTAGCCGAGGTAATGTTAATGGAAGGGTGCGTTTTGAACTACTTTTGCTGTAAACATGTGCTTTTTCCGGTCTGGTGCGGCTACATTCTGACTTAATTAACAGGAAAGGATTGGAAGATTTTTGCAAAAACGTGGAAACTTTTCCCGTGTAAATGCTCTTTCATAACCGAATCATTTCCGTCTTATCGTAATATGAAGGCTTGCACTTGTTCCACAGTGGCGTGGGTATCCACAAAAATAATTGTTACCTATGTTGTGGGTTGTATTTGCTATTACTTCTTCCGTCTTGACTTTCTCGAAATTCCTGTCTGAGCACCTTCTTTTTTGCAAAGCCGAAGTCCAACTCCCAGGAAGATCGATCCTTGTTCAGTTTGCAAAAGCATGACTATGTGAATTTTAACCATGCCGTCAGCTTTGAAACCTCTTAATTTGGTTGCCAATTCGTTTAGCGAACCAATTCATGGGTGGCATGGTGATACAGCTTAGTATAATAAGTAGGTGGAATACGTTTTTTCAAAAACTAATTTGTAAGAAATGCATTAACGGAACTTATGGAGCTCCAATCGAAGAAATCGATTGCATGCACATGTAGTGAAGATATCGACATTTCGCTTTCATCATTACACTGCGCTGAGGCACCTCAGCAATAAGTTGTGCCTTATCAAGTGTGAGCAACCGGTTCAAGAACAACTTTTACCCTGACTCTGCGATTTCTTCACCAATTTTTTGCTCCCGCTAATACGTATAAGCTATGTTTATCAATTTATCACGTTGCCAGCAACGCCACCAGCAGAAAAGAAATGGCGACCTTTAGCCTTTCTGAGCTACTGATTGCACGATTGGTGATGGCAGATGAAGGGCAGATGAAGGCGACTTATCGAGAAGACTTTGAAAAATTGCCATGTATCGCTATTCGCAGTGGTCTTGTCACCCTGCTTTAATTATGAGTAATAATGTATCCCTTTGACTCCAGACAAGCCCTTAAGACTGATGGCCCTACTGCCCTGACTTCAGTACTGGGTCTAAGCTGCTGGGTCCACGATTTTAGGTCACACTTTGGTATAAGGATACATATACTTCCATGGGAAATACGGACAAATTTGAATGCATTGTGCAAACCAATGAAAGGATGCGAACTACCTCCTTGAGGCACACCATGGAACGTGACGCTCTCACTTTGGGACTGGATGTACGCAAAATTAAGTCAAAGGTCGCGGATTGTCGCTCAGTTCCTCCGCAAAAGTCACGCAAAATTTCCTAGGATCATCTCCACTTCTTGTTAGAACTTCCTCGGATTTGAGGCAAATAACCACAGCGTCTAACAACAACAGCCCTGGAACGTTTCTCGGCTCTTGCCAGCAGTTTTGACGCGATATGGCAGGGAGATGATGCCTCCCCTGATAAACCCACGTCCTAGAGCTCAAGAAAGTAAAGGAACCGGGGGAATAGAAGAGCACAAGGAGAGGGTAGACTAGACTCAGTACGAATGACTTGGCTCTTGAACCCTCAGTTGATTTTCATCTCTCTTACGGATCGCGCTCTCCAGACGCAGGAAAGCTTTCCCCTATTTTCTCCACCGGAGAACTTTCAGCCCTGTTCATCCCTCTGAGGGAAGTTGCTCTGCATCCCAGTTCTTGCACAAATACTAAGCACGTTTCCGCTCTTCTATTCCAAGCCTTAAGGCTCTCAGCATTAGAACTGGGTTTGCTGACCTTAGCTCGGGAAAATGTTGATAAAATTTGCAAACTGTGGTCAAGGATTCAAGAACGTCGAGTGAAGTTTTCCCAGCGTCGTAGCGTTAAATTGGTTTTAAGAACTCAGAAGATAAAAACACGAGACAATAACTCAATGCAAAAAATAATTGCGCAACGCTGTCCAAATACATCAGAACGGATTGTCTGCCCTGTGACTTGGACTTGATCCTCGTCTGTGCTTTAGACAGACGCAAAAAGAATGACAGCTGCCAAAGCTTGAAGTGTAAATAAGTGTCGTGGCAAAGGTGACTGGCTTCACTACTGTCCCTGATCTTGATTCGAAAGTGACTACATTAACT
>VRMD01000876.1:0-20810 GCA_009872375.1 Sminthurides bifidus | reverse complement strand
GTAACCAAATGCTATGAACCCGAGCTGTAATTCATCACCGTCCAGTCATCATACTGCAGACAAATAAACAGCTCCCTAATTGAATTTACGCGTGAGCTGTCATAGCCACTGCCTGCTAACAAGCTCACTGGATGTCATTAAGCTACTGTGGATAATACCCTATAAAGTCGCAGTTACTTGTCTTGAATACCCTTGTAATAAAAGCTATTTCGGCGAAACTACATTACCAAAGCCTGTTCTTTATCCCAGGCCTACTGGATTTTGGCACCAGGTCTGGAAATGAGGCAAAGGCCCTTAAACATGTATAGAATCCAATAAAATGTCATTTGGACTGCACTCAATGTCACGACTTGAGAGTATATACGAGGAAGTTGTGCGATCAGTCCTCTCCTCAATCCCTCCCACCACAAGAAGCTAACCTGGCCAATGTGAATTCCTTCACATATTTCTCCAAGCCCCCAGCCCAGACCGAAGATAACGGGATGAGAAAAGCCGGGAAACAAGGAACAAGCCATGTTCTCCTTCTCAAGGCTATAAATTCCGGCCTTCTACGGAAGAAAAATTCCCAACACTTTCTCCACTTCACTTGCATGTTTCACCCTTAAACTCTTTCTTTATCCTTGTGAACGGGCGGAGAAATTTCGGCTTTCAGCTCCAAACGTTGGGACGTGACAGCTCACAGGCTGGATACCATGCATGCCTTCACAATGGCACAGGACTAACTCGGCCTTTTCGCCATCATCAGAAAACTTTATTACGAAGCTTTGAAGCTTTGACGACGAGTCATCTTTTCATCCATTCTCGCGTCCGGGTAAAAGCTATTTATCCACTTTCTCCGAATTATTGCCATTCTCGCACCACCTTTCACCGATTCTTCACTCGGAGCCTACTGCCAGGCGCGTGTCCTTGGCCCGAGACCCACTGACGGCGGAGCCTACAACCTTGTATTGTAAGGTCGTAAATAAATTACAAATTCACGGTCCAGTGATCTTTTCACAGCCTCATCAAGACTTGAAGGTAGTCATTACCTATTGTATGCTCTGTAGGCTCTGTTGAACCTGGAAGAGGAAAGAAGAGAGGTAGACAAAATTATTTTCACTCATTTTCAATCCCCATGATGGTATAGCTTTTGCAGCTGTCCCAGCTTTCATTTCGCAGACTTTCTGCCGAGGAGGCTTGGCCTGAACTCCGTATCGTTGCAAATAATATAGGGGTGTATCTCGTCTCCAGCAGATTTTAACGAGCTGGATTGTAGTGCAAAGGACGAAAGGAGTGTGTTGAAAATTGTAGGTCTGGAAGCCATATTATTTACAAAATGCTCCTCCATCGCAAGTAATTGAATTGAATTTGCCACGTGTCGCCTTCTACAAACATTTTCTTGAATAAAGACTCGTTCAAGATTCACCTTTTCTTCCATTTTCCGTCTCTCTTGCCTCTCTGGTCCTTAAAATTTCTTCTTTTCGTGTACCTCTTCATCTAATGGGAGCATCCATTAACTAAACATGGGGATTTACCCATGCACGCATCAAATTCCTGTTCATGATAAGTATGCAGGCAGGGAATCGAATTTTCAACGCTAGGCGGCACTTAGTATTGCATCACATTCAGTGGAAAGTAGGACTGAGCTTTAGCTTTGTAAGGCTCATTTTTAGCTAATGTTTGAACCAGCTATTGGCTGGTGGCTATTGCCACGCCTACAAGTATGTAAACCTTACCTTGGCACGTCTACCTGTACAAGAGATGCTTTACCAAGTTACCTGTCCGTTAATCAAATCAGGAACTTTATTTTTTACTTCTAATGGCTTCCCAACTTTGAGTCAGGGCCCAGGACAGGTTACAGAAAGCCCTACTTTATTTCGAATCAAAAGTTGACAAGAGTTGGGCAGCGGTGTTTGGAAAGTACCCTTGATTCCATATGACAGTACCTTCCAGCCCATGTAAGCTGTTTAGAGTCAAAGGACTTCCGTGAAACTGAAACAATTTAACGAATGACATGCTCAAAAGTACGTACAATGCACAGCTATGATTCCAGCAACTTCAGCTTTCCAAAGTTGTGACAGGATGGAACCGGATCGTGTATGGTTAGACTTGCTCAAGTTTGCAACAGGCCAAGACCTGAGGTAAACTAACCTGATACAAAAATAAGCCCGGAGGGAGGAGAAAGCAGGGTTGTAAGCAGTATGAGCTCTCGGTGAGCAAGTTAACGTGCTACTGTAAGTACAATGTACGGTGTGCAAAATTTAGGCGGAGGAAAAAGTACTTTTCTGAACTTACGATCCTCCTCAACCGTAATGCTTTCACCGTTAACGCTTAAAGGAGGATGAAGTGCGGCAAAGGAGCGAGGAGGAGGCAGTGCTGGAAAATTCCCCGTTTCTTGTAACAGGTAGGGAAAACTAGGACGCACACATCAGCAACAGGGGAAAACTGAGGAAATGGGAAGAGAAAAAGTAATTCCTTTTACAAGTAACCGATGCTTGTTCAGAGGAAAAACATTGCTGAACTGGGACTCTGGCATTGTAAAGAGGTGGAGTGGAAATTGCGAAAAATCTCGTTTCCAAAGCTAGTTTCCGGTTTTCTTCTCCTACCTGTGGGCAGGAGGTGGAAGCCGTAGTGTGCTAGAATTCTAGAATCTTTCTCTTTTCACTTTCTGCGTTATTCGGGTCCTTACCACAGGCACAGCCTGGCTTTTTGTATTCAGCTCGGCTGCTGTTCTCAATCTTTTTTTGTATTCATACGTTCGACTTTCAAAGTGAATCGCGTACGAGTAATAGTAACAAGACTGACTGAGATAGACGAAAAAAAGGTTGGTGGAGAAAAAATAAAAAGATAACTCACAAACTGGGAATATTCAGGTGCAGTAATGGGAATTTATTTGTCTGGTAACGGGAAACTGGAGCTGTACCATCGTCTGCTCCAGCTCCAGTAAGGGTTCACTTTCGTATTCAGTGCTCGTTTGTTGAATTGCAACTATTTTAGAGTCCCAAATGTTTCTCTTACTGCATGTTCAAGTTATCAACTAGGCATTCTGCAGTGCATGGGCTCCTCCGGTATTATAAATCTGCTGGAATAGGCTGATTTACAAACAGTTTCAACGAGGTCGAGTTCGCTAAGTTTCCAGACTCGCGGCTCAATTCAGGCGGAAGAAAATTCTGCACAGAGGTCGAGTAACTCATGCAGTTAGAGAATTTTCGCAATATTCTTTATTGAACAGACACCCAAGTACTTCAAATCATTTATCTGACTACAGACTCCTATTTATTTTGCTGGGCATGTCGTGTACAAGGTGCTATCTGCGATTTGTATGCACAAAGTGGATTAGATTATTTTATTCCTTCCCCTGTCCTACTTTACTACTTTATTTACGCAAGGTATGGCAGATTTGTTACTTTCATTTAGACTGTTTACAGCATGGAAACTTCCTATTCAATCTTTTCAAAAAAGTTTTTAATGAAGAAGCATCCTTTCAAAAGCACAGGAGTGTAATTTATTGTCACTGCACAGGTGTTGGAAAAGGTGGCTTGATTGGAAAAAAGACTTGATTAATTTAATGGTTGGTGTTAAGCTTGAAGATTTAATGATTAAGGTTGATCGGTTTTTTAAAGTACATCTCAGTTAGTGAGTGGATCTAAAGCTGTCCTAACTTCTAACTTTGACAATCATTCGTAAGCAAACGCAGGATTACGAACGTTTTACTCTAAGGTCGTAGCGCCATCTTGGTTGAAGGCGCGCAACTGTTACTGAACTACCAGAGATGTTGGCGTCCCCATACTCGATTTCGTTTCGATGCTCATATTAGATTCATTGAAGAAGATCGATAATGGAGCTTGGTAATAGCTTGGTTTCTCATTCTAACAATGCAGGACCGCTACTTGGGATTGTCTCCGGACCAATTCGTCAACAATGCTAGAGTTGAAAATAAACAGATCCTCAGGACCAGGACTTTGGTGTGACACTGCGACTCACTCAGGAATGTGTGCCCTGAAGGCTCTTTTTGCCCTCCGACCCTTATTCCGTACCTGCACAACAATTCATCTTGCTGCGTCTCATAAACTTAATAAAATCAAAACGACGGCACGTTCAGAGCCATGAACACGAGCCTTTGTGCATGCATAAGGTATGAGCATCACAAGCAATAAATCCATCCCCGGTGTATAACTGCCTTGCTGAAACCTTCGAAATGTAGGCTGTTGGCGATTCAATTAAACCAATTGACGGAATGCACTTGACGCAATAATAAGGCTTTTACAAGCTCCAATCTCCGCCATTTGTTGTTCCACCCGAATCACCTTGCTCTCATCAGGTTGTATCCACGAGCCAAAGGATCGTTGTGAAAACATGAGGCAGACTGAAACAAAACAATAATGTTCCTTCCCAATGCTTTCATCTAATCTCCTCTGGCTCATAAATACATAAAGTAGACAGGGAGCAAAGTGATTCTTTCAACCTGATCCTCACTCTGATACCGAGCATTCAGCCTATGTGCTCTCCTGATCCTCTCATCCTGTTCTGATCCTGACAATCCTGAGGAACATGTGCTCCGTTACAGCATGTGAAGATTCACGTTAGTTACAGCGGGGAAAACTGTGGCGGATAACGGGGATCTAACCCAGATTCACGGATCCGACTCACTACCATTAGGAGCGAGGAAGCAAGACTAAGGTTTGAGGAGGAAGAAGGTGAGCAACAAAGGGAGGAAAGGCTGAGTGTTGTGGTGAAACAAAACTGAATCAACTTTTCACAGCGTAGTAAACTACACTACACCTTCGCATTCAAGTTTCATAGCCGCAGCTGTAATGGAAGTAACAATGAACGGAGATGAAAAAGTAAGCTCAGACGGTTCAACAACAGAATCATCTGTTCGGTTTATCCCTCATTCTTCTTCTTTTCCTACTTGTTCACTCCTCTGCTTCCTTCACAACGTCGAATTCACTACTGAGGAGGCTAATCTTCTCCTCCCATATCTAATTTACTTGAAAGTTAAATGAGTGCTTGAGCAGTAAAAGATGTATGAGTCTGCGACTCCTGTCCCCGCAAAGATATCACCTGTGAAAGAGGAAAGGGAGGATGAGGTTTTGGAAGAAGCTGGCTCACAAGTACCGTCATTTACTCCCCCTCACTCACCTGATTCAAAGAGCTGCTGCAGGCGTGAATTGAGCATGTAGGTCAAGACAAACGTTAGCCATTCACATCCTACTCTGAATTCGTTAAGAATTCTTTCAAATCCCACAAGTAATTCCTCAAAATCCTCCCCCGACAAGAGGAAGTACCAGGCAAAGACGAAATCAAGTCCCGAGGTGTGTTAATGTACTGCACGCTCATAATAATCCTTCTTATTCAGGTATTTACCCAAGAGTATAAGGCACCTTTATACTTGGATGCATTCCATGGTAATGGATGCAATTAAACCAGATACTGCTGAGTAGCCTTAAATGTGACTCAGTTGGTTTGTGTACCGCACCGGTGTGAAATATTTGCCAACGGATTTACGTTTCACGCTCTGTGGTAACTGTTCTTGTTGCCAAGGAAAAGTTGAACACCGTTTTGCAAACGTTCCACTCGGATTAAGTAAAACGAAATCAGAGTCGGCTGAATCAGTTGTGTCGAAAAACGTTAAGGAAGTTCCGGTTGCCTACGGTGGAATTTTCTATGGTGTGGGAAAAAACCGCAAACGTTTACGGGAGCTGATCATGTATCTACCTGACTCTAGCTACCTGAATTTGGCAAATTGAAACACCTCTGTCGGTTTTACAGCCAGGTTACCTGAATGTTGTAAAGGATAGGACTTATCGAAAAATTTTAGCGAAATTGACCGTCAACTCTGTCAATGTTAACCACCCTGACTGTAAGCCCTATCGCAAATCTATAACCACAACTAAAAGACATGACCAGGTAAACCAGCCATGAAAACCCCGCCAGCTTTCACCCGTAACCCATGCTACCACCCCTACACCTCTATTGCCACAGCGTCAAAGCGAGCATGACGCTTTAAAACGTTTTCACTCAAGCTCATCAGTCCAACTCAGTTGGCTAGACCTCCTCTTTCTCTGTCTCTTAGCATCATCTCACGACCCCAGGTACCAGTCCTCGTCGGAAGACCTAGTCCGAAAACGTTTGCCAGAGCAAAAACGTTAGCGAAACCACTTGAGCAAGGAGGACCGAGAGATGACAGAGGCGATACTCTGTACATTCTCTGCTCTGGTTCCGTTCTCCTCACCGTTCCTTTGAATTCTTTCACTAGGTGAGTTTTTCTGGTCGCCGAAGCCGTTTCTTCCCAATGCCTCATCGCATCAACAGTTCCTTGTCCATCCTACGGTCCTATGTCCATCCTATCCACCGACCAGGGAATCTCATTGCCTCAAAGCCCATTTCCACCACGGCTACAACCCCGCATCCGCATCATCACAGACTGATGCCAGAGAGGTTCATCCCCCGAGGTTTTATGTTGTCCCAGGGAAAGAAAAGATGAAGTTGACGGATATGCTTTTGTATGTTGTGCAACTGCTCCCTCTTCTTACATTTCTTCAACCTTCGCCTTGGAGGCTGCCTGAGCCTCATATCCTTTCTTCTTGTTCATCTTGCCCACTTATTCTGCATCAGGGATTTAGCAGTACCGTGCCAACTCGGTTTATAAGTTCACGGGAACTGAATGAGAGGAAGGAGTGCACACACCTACTACCTTTTCCCGTTCCGTCGTCATCGCCAACTAACGAAGGAGGAACGGTATACGCTTCCATCTGCCAGCCCAACTGCATAACAAAAGCAACGTTATACAAGTCGCTGTGAACTGCATTACATCGATGACGTTAACTAACTGACTGACTAACTGGTCTGATGGCTGAGGCTGAGGCTACAGCTGATCTGACTGCTTTGCTGGTGAAGTAGGCTGCCTCACTCACAATCTCGATATGCCAAAGCCATGCTGTAAGGCTGACTTACCTCAAGTTTTGTGCGCCAGCTCTCGTCTTTTGCAACTCACTGCAACCCTGTAACCCATTACGAGTTTTTACGACAAGTAACTGCATCATATCCCAGATCACATCCTTCCATCCTGTCCTGCTCAAGCAACGGCTCCAAGCATTCGAAACGAGCAACGTTCAAAAAGAGCAAATTCATCATCCCTCGAAGCAAAACCTCAATCTCGGACAACCACTTGGTTAACTTGAAATACTAGAAGCTCAAGTTTTTCCTTCCGTCCAATACAACAGGGGTAAAAGTCGCAGTTGAATTTCCTCAGTCTCCATATTTGTTTATTTCTGTTTGGATTTTGCTTTGTGCAAGTGTAAATACCTGGCTGAAAATACAATTCCGTTTCAACTTCCCGTTCAATCCGTACAGGTGTTCTTGTACAATGCCCGCAAGATCGAGTTGTTGCACTAATTGTGTGATCCCACGGTGGGATTTGCTATAAGTTGAAAACCGTTTGCGAAATCCCTAAGTGCAATTGCTAATCGACAGACGTTTGCATAATCTTCAGTATTCCCCAGCTGTGCTTCACCTCCTTCCAGCGTCCAGCAGGAAGTGGGATTTCGCAAAATTGCGAATATTTCGCATCTCCTCAATCATTGATTCGTTGCAGCGTGCACTATCAGCGTGAGTGTATGCACAGTTCATTGTCCAGTTCAGCGGCCAGAGATGCGGCCATTGGTTCTGTTATCAAGTGCAAGTGCAAAAGCGTCGTTAGTAGCCGCAGTGGCCAATGGTGATCTCCTAGGAAAAAGATATCGAGAGCCGTGAGAGCAAATAGCGTTCCGTGCACACGGCTCCATGAGCAATTCCTTCAGTCCCGTGTGCTCTCTGTGCTGTGTAGCTGCGCCTTTCTTTGAAAAATTACAACCGCATCGTCATCCTCATAGCTCTGGGCCTGTGCTGTTGTTGTAATGCTGGGCTGTGCTGGCTGATGTGATATACGATAAAATTCTCTGTGGAGCAAATGTTCATCAGCTCTCTCTCCTGGAACATAATAGGGAAAAAGTATTGAGTGTTCAGGCGGAGAACAGAGTTCCATTCCCAGTTTCTTTAAGTATTTTATGATTTACTGTGAAATTAATTGTAATTAGAAAGCGGATTTTAACATTTTGTACGTTCCATACCCTCGCTGCAGCAGCCCGGTGTCGTGGAAGTAAAAGTAGTTGTTTTTAAACGCTTTTAACGCAGCCATTGTAGGAGTTACGCGATTGTTATTCGCTGGCCTTTCGGTAATTGAAAGTAATGTAATTAAATTATCTCGATTCCATGTTAATTAGCCATTTTTTAAAGTGAAACGCAAGTGGTAAGAGGATATGGGATGTGAACAGTAGGTTGCGGAGTAATACGCTACCGAAAGTGATGGTTTTATCAGCCTGAATAACATTGAATTGGTGTGGTGCGGTCGCTGGTCGTCCGGAATCAATCGTATTATTAGTACAATCATTACTTGTGCTTTGGGATTCGCTTACTGATCTATGTTAATTTTCTTCGTAATTAGAGCGAAGTTTGTGAGTCGCTGCGCCGCGGACTTGGTATTTGAAGTAAGAAAGCGACTTGGTAAACGCAGTCAAAAACTACAGTATTGAAGTTAAGGATCCACGCAGATCCGAGGTTACGACAAACGGTGGTGCGAGGTCAATTGAACTGGGACGTTGATTCAATACTGGAAGACTGGACACGGATTGAAGAGGATTTCGGAATTGTTTCGGATTTGCAATATTATCGCAATATTGTGGAAGGACGGGAAACTTTAAGGACTTTGAAAAGGACTGAGGGAAAGTAGTTCAGATGAAAAAATCACAACCATTCATGGAGATTCCGACAACNGAAAGTAGTTCAGATGAAAAAATCACAACCATTCATGGAGATTCCGACAACGAGTTCTCCGCACCATCAGAGTGTCGGTGGTGGAGAAATATGCCTTGAAATTGCCCCTACAACAGGGGGTACATTCGACTTCCGTGTGAGACAAGATGAATCCATCGATAATTTGAAGAAGTCTATTGCTAAGAAATTAAAAGTATCTAAGGAACAAATTTGTTTGTTGCATCGTGACAGGTAAGTTGTTTGGATTGATTTGCTTATGGGGTTGATTGGAAAGGGTGGGGGAAAATGGCCAATAAGTTCTTACTGGACATTTCCTATGGAAGAACCAGTTATTGGGATAGGTCACAGAATTTGATTTGGCAGATGGTGGTGGAATGATTTATTTGATTTTGCCTTTTCATGATTGCTTCAATCTGGTCAGGTGCGAGACTATGGACTTGCTGATGGCTCTCGTATATCTTTAGTACCATCCGTTGAGACTGGACTTTTGGTGAGTGATTGCTGTTTGCTTTGAAGGGTGACTGATAGGGGGGTTGCATGACTTGCAGAATTTTAGAGAGTAAAGAATTTTAATGTGAGTTTACGTGGAACTGAGCAGTTTAAAGAAAATAATTTGGGTGTAATTTTCCCTGTTTCAGACTCAACGACCCGAACAAAGCGTTCTGGAAGCTCTTGAAGGTCTCAATGATAGTCAGGTGGGCGACTTCTTGAGTGGAAAATCACCTCTAAATTTAACTATGAGGCTGGGAGATCATGTGATGCTTATACAGCTACAGCTTTCTAAGGGTAGGTTACATGTGATGGTTTTGATCTGGTGACTTTGCTGAATTAAGTCTGCAGTGATTTGGGGTTTGAAGCTTAACTTGGGATTGTGTCTTGTAGGAGCCACGACTGAGGGAGCAAATTCTCAGAATGCGGCTTCGGAGGGCTCCAGTCTTGCCGAAGCTTCTCGTAATTTAACCAATACACTTAAGAAGCTATCTAACCATGTCACTAGGGATGAGTCCATCACGAACCATATGCAACACCATGGAAAAGGAGTTTACTCTGGAACATTCTCAGGTATGTTGTTTATTATCAGCGTAATTAAGGAAGGGAGGAGAAGTTCAAAAATAAGCAGAAAAGTAACTAAATTTAAAAACATTTTTTATGCTTGTGTCCAGGAACCTTGAATCCAGCACTCCAGGATGGGTTAGGCAAACCAAGGAGGCATGTGTCTACCATTGTTCACATTCTCAATGACTTGCTCGGAGGAATGGGTAAGGTCAAGTTTTTAACATTGATTTAGATGCATTTTGCTGTTGATTTTTGATGGTTACAGGGAAAAATGATGTTTGAATTGAATTTGCAAATGTATACTTTCAGAGCCGAAGAAACGTCCTACGTCTTCGGAATCCTCCTCGAGCTCCTCATCGTCGTCTTCGTCATCATCTACATCGTCGACGTCATCAGCTGCTGCTAGTACTTCCAGTAATAGCAGTAGCACCAGCAGTGGTAAGGCTACGTCTACAAGCAGTTCTTCGTATTCCATCCCATCCCCCTCTGGTTGCTCATCTTCCAAGTGCTCCACCAATGCTCCTGAATCCAAGAAGCCACGTATGATGAGCTCTAGTGAGAAGGAATTAGAAAATGAACAGTTACGCTTGAAAGTAGAACAGATCAAGGAGTCCTTACGTGCAAGGAAGGAAAAAGTAACCAATAAGTAATGTTAGTAAAATTCTAATGCAACGATTCCTAAGTTTGTCAAAGTAATTGTAAGCTCCGATTTTCTCATTACCCTCTCGCTTTTCTACTGATACCAATGAATATGATTGAAGCGAATTAAAATAAATCAACTCGTGGACTGTATTAAGCAGTCAGCGTAAAATTTATTGTGGGTTTGTTCGTGAACACGATTTATTTTAAATCGAACGCAATTTATCTCTACAGCTAATTAATTGCTTTCAGGAATCCTATGAAATCAAGCCCTGTTTGTACATGTAAAATCCGTGAATGACAAAGAATGTGTAGAATGGTTTTCTTAGCTAAGTTTTGCAAAATCTATAAACGGAAACAGCAAACGCAGGCTGCATGGTAACACGCTATCGCTTATACAAAACCAGAACGAAGCGGAAATGAACGCATATCATGTTTAAATGTAACGTATGATACTAAATGATTCAAAAATTGTCACATAAGGGCTCGAAAGTCGTTTCATAGTGCATGGTCCTACACACGAAAAACCAAGTGCTAAGGTAGGGCTACACATCAGACAATTGATACTTTGTTTTCTATTACATTTAGAACGAGTAAGATTAGCCCCTCAATAAGATTAATTTTGCTTTATTCTTTTTCTTGGCGGTCCAATCGGTGGAACTTGTTGAGTAGCTAAAGCTCTAAATGCTTCAGCTATCAGGTGAGGATGTGAATGTACCATTGTTTTCCACCCACCGGTGTCCATTACATCGGTGGCGTGCCTGAGAGTAAATGACAAGATTTAGTCACAGCCAATCCATATGATATTGATTATACTTACAAATTTTAAGTTATAAATTAAGAAACTTACACATTAATGAAATCTATAGCCTGAGCTTTCAGTTGATCGGCTGAATGCAAATCAGCCAAAATGAGAACATCTGCTGCGTTTTCTATTGAGAGACCCTGACACAACGCTTCTTCACACATTACTTTTAGTCTTTCCAACGCATACCTGAAAAACATGATAATGATTAGTAAACAAAAAGAAGTGTGTCATTTACCCGAAGTGAAATAGAAGCAGGGATATATTGCAAAATTTCTATGTCAATTACTTGTCCGCTGCAGCTAAGAGATCAGCAGCCATTTTTTCTAAACCAGTCACTTTTCCAGTATAAATAAATCTAAGCATTTCATCCAAAACATTCTTGTCCACATCTACTATCTCTACCCGGTTCTGCAAAAATTAAAGAATATTTTAAGACCATGACTTGGATTCAGCTAAATCAATTCAATGAATAACTGTACTGAAACTTACATGCTTCCGTTCTTCCATTTCATGTTCAAACATTGCAGCAAATACTGGACTACGTGCGGCTAGAATCGCTTTGTGTGCTACGAATTCTTCACCTGAAATACAGATTCTGTCGTGGTATCATTTCTGACTACGGCATACTGAGAGAAACAATATTATGGCATCTCAACCCGTATCAACTCACCTAGTACTGCTAAAGTGACATCGGTGAATCGTCGGGATTCTAATAATGCACCGAAATCCTCACTCAGTCGGCAATCGGGTACCTGCAAATAAACACGGTAGCGTACAGTTTCTATATAATTAACCAAGCTAGCACGGTCGTGCTATACACGAACGGGTATAATCTCAGAAAATTTCTTACCTTGAACTGCACGGCGTTTGACTGTCCAGAAATATTGACGGAATCAGCTACTACAGATACTTCACAGAAAATAGTTAATTTGTCTTCTGGCAACAAACCATTGGCTTCATCTAGCAAGAAATCTCTGCGTATAACAAAACAAACTGTGAATTTCTTTGCTCTTTGAGTACTCTCTGGTTTACGAGTTCTATTTGTAGGATTGAAAAGCAATACTTACCGACGAATGAATTTTTTGAATCCCCAGTCTTTACCCTGTACAAATCTATATGCTCTTTGCGATTCTGCAATCAAAAATTGGTTCATTAAGATCATCGTTAACTACTCAGTATTGAGCCTACATTCATTCAATTTTTTAGAATTTGCAATTTACCCATGGCTTTGGTTTCTTCCCTTTTGGCATTCAGAATTGAAAATTTGAACTTAGCTCTCACTTCTGATTTATTACACGATACAAGCAGGAGATACAAAGACAGGTAATCTTTTGACTCTTCATCTAGTCCTTTCGGATTTACCCTGGAAGACAAACAGAATACAAATTATTACACCCATTCAATCTGAAATCCTGTTACCGATACTTCTTTCTTTGCTATAACGTCAAGCATACCTCAAACACCATTTTAATTTGTCATTAGCTCCAGCGGAGAACGTAGATGATTTTAACACCTCTCCCATTTCCTCCCGACAGAACGAAAAGTTATTTATCGTCCACATGTAAGAGAATTTGACTACCTTCACCTGTAAATAAAAAATTTTTGATTGCGTTTACTTTATCACAATGAATCATGAATCAAGACCGATTAGTTCGAACAGCTTAACTCACCTGTGTGTAACACCAATTTTCAGCCACAGGTGTAGGTGCTTCCGGTGGAGGTGGGGAGGGCACACGCGTTACGCTAGCCATCCCACTATCAGGTTCCAATACCATGAAACCTTTGACTGCAAAAGAAATTTTCATAAAAGTTAGTCTTAGAACCAAACTTTGAAGTTTAAACACAAAAAGACAAAGGACAAAAACTAGTTTGGTTCGGTACGAGATAAGCGCCTCGTCAGCTGACTGTACAATGACCTTCGAATCACCGAGTACGAATTCAATTACCACACCGATTATTTGCACAGAACAAATTACCTAGCTTCTTGGATTTGACTCTTCGAAAGGCACGAAACAGCTTCCAGCATCACATAACTTGAATATTTTTTGATTCAACCAGACTCTTAAAAACTCAAATGCTGTCTAAACGAAAATTCCATAAAAACCGAAGCTAGTGCGTTCAGCTGTCCGGCACTGCATAGTTGGAAAGTACGCAGCACGGTTGGCTCTGTGCGGCATTCAGTGTAACACTCGCAATAAAATTTGACCGACCAGAGAACGACAGTCGCAGAAGGCAGGAGTTACAGGAATTTGGTCTTTGGCACGTCAACTGGTAACTCGCCTGAGTAGCCGTAGCCAGCAGCTAAAGAAAGATCTGCTTCAGTTCAGTCAAGCTCTGGTTTATCAATTCATTGGAAACGTGAATCCCGTACTCCAAGAGCGAATCGAGAACTGTACACATCTGCACGCCACACCGATTTGGCGAACGTTCTCTGCGAATTCGGCACAAAACGCAAATTTGCTAAACTTTGCCCAAACCTATTTCTAGGACTTGCAAAGGATGAGCTGCAATCCGCTCCGTACCATCACGAAACGTTGAAAGACAAGGTACACATGATTCAGAAAAGATGACAGGCCAGTAATGATTATGCCTGCAATTTGCAAGTCGTTTAGGATTTTGATTGCAGCAGACTTGTGGCACAATGCTTTCTTTTTACTCCAAATAGCAGCAAAGAGCACGCTAGAGATCAGAGAGGAAGAACACCTTCAGACTCAAGTGCAAATGAGAAAGACCTTAATTTTCATGGACAACAATTACAAAAGACTGGTATATAAAAACCATGCATCTACACAGCCAATTCCCACGTACATATTTCACCTTGTCCTAAACTAATTCAACGCATGCAAGAGTGAGCAGCATGTACTGCATCAGACCGTATGAGATGCGCTGCAACCTTTCATGCACTCGCTACTCACCATCTAACCTCTACCTGGCACAGAACACAATAAGAACAGAACACACACAAACACCTTTGCCTTTGCACCTTTACTTTACGGCAATCTACTTTCATACAGTTCTCATTCTTCGCTTGATACTTTCAACCTCCAAATCACTTCATGCCACATCGTTTACACAGGGCTCACATTCTCTTTTTCCTTATTATTATTATGATACAAATGCCGCAAACGCAATGTGTATAATACTTTCACACTCGCAGCTAACTAGAACTAAGCTAAGCAAAAGAGATAATTTGGTTGGCAGACTTATGATGCACAGAAGAGGGACACACGGGCAGAATATGTGTCGCAAACCTCAATCAAATGCGGCACAAGTCACACTCTTAAAAAACACACACAGTCTGTACGAATTCGCATATTAATCGCTACAGCATTCCGCTTCCCACTTTGACGGCACAGGCCAAACTCATCAGCCTCCTTTAGAGCCTTGACAAAGCTGCATCCCTGAACTTAAAAATCCTTAAGGACTTTTCCATTCGCACACATAACTTGTGTGTACGCAGAGCCAAAGTGAGGCAATACCACTGTAACTATCATCGGCCACGTTTCTGCAAGGCCTGTTACAACCCCACCGTTGCAACCCAATCGCCTTCACGATTAACCCAAATAACTAAATATGATAACGCTCCAATAATAATTAATTCTGAATACTATTCAAAGGCATCCAAAGTCGCCAACAGCCAAGCCTCGTCACCCAGTCAAGAACATTTGTCGATGTGGCTTCAAGACACTCTACAAAGCATTCTTTACTTTCAGTAACAGCAAAGTTTATTAGTGCTAAGCTACCACTACTGCTATCCGTCAACGCATTAAAACACAGAATAGCCCATATAGTCCTAAACTTCAATCATACCATTCTGCCTACCGACATAACACCACCTCAGTTGATAATGCAGTTAAGTGACGGCGATGAAAACAGCCAATGACATCCAACCATCCCATTAGCTCCACCGATTAAATTAACAATAATGCACTGTTCTATCTCCACCTTAATTTTAATTGCCATTAAAACAAAGATCTAGCTCCCACGTCATCTAGTTTCATCCGACTACCTCCTACATTCCTACTGCAATCTGTATCTTCAGCTGCGGTTTTTATTCCACTAACATGCTAACGGAAAATAAGTACTTATCTCATCCACCCAAAGCCAACTAACACACGTTTAACGATTATCCGTAGGTGAAAAACATTGAAAACTAATCCAATCGACTGAACTGAAACCAAAGCGGCTATAGCTTTCAGAACTGTTCGGAACACCTCTACGTATTCTTCGATCACTCCCCCCACGAACTTCAGTCATTGACAATATCAAGGAAACAAGGAATAAGACCGAACTCAAAATGATTTTACTGAACAAACATGTTGCAGTTAATCGAAATTAACGGTTATTTTAAATTACTATGACTATTTCACAAAAACCCAATCATCAAATAAATCAAAACTTACTTCTTCGACGCTTGGACTCCGCAATAACTCAAGTCAAGTTTCCCAATCACTTCATCCACACTTCCCCTCCTCAGCTACTATTTAAAATCGAGACAGAAAACTTAATTTTTTCTTACACTAAGTTAAATCACTTCCACAAATTAATTAAACCCAAACACTCAGTCCCCCCGAAATAGTTCATTTCACACAGTCTCTAAAACAGAAACTCGCGTTGCAACTACCATATAAACTCACACGCAATCAGTTTCTGAATTCTCCTGATATTTTTTCACAAATTAAATCGCTACGTGAAAAAAAATATCAACGCACGTGTAAATTACTTAAAATTATCGTAACAACACTTCCAGACTTTAATTGCAGTTAATCCCCACCTCCAGCACACTAAGATACGAGGAACACTGCTAATGCGAGCAATCAACTCATTGAAATGAGAGAGACAATGGACTAGCGCACGGCAAGTCAGCCGACAGCAGCGCACCCCATACGTTCTGCTAAGCAGATGCCCGTGCCGAAGAGAAAGCACTGACTGACAATGCCAATACTGTCTCTTTTACTCTCTCCTCTTCTTCCCTCCCCCTCTCTCTCCCCCTCTTTACTTGTTCTGTCAAAAAGATTGTAACAAGTTACAAGTTTTCTTAAAGTTTTCTGTACCGAGTGTAAATTTAACTACCTTCTCAACTCGGAAGTAAACGTGTTAATAATTAAGTAACCGCTGCTGAGCTGTCGTCCTTTCAAAACGTTCTCTTCCTCCTTTTACTTTCTCAGCCTAGAAGGAGTCTCACATTGTCAGCGTACTGCAAGTGGTTGCCGAAGGAGTGTGCCGTACGAGGTTATGGATTTGGGCCTGAAATGAAATCAGTCACCTCGTGCTCAAAGCAAGGCACAAAAACACTTTCTCGCAGCACAATTTCATCTCAATGTTCTCTCTCAATTTCTAAAGTTGTCACCCTCAACAATTGCGCTTCTATTCACAGGGCATTGATGCAACTTCCAACGCAGACCACCCCTTCCCACATCATTACAACATCAGATCGGCTATAGGAAGAAGAAATCGCCATGCTCAAACTGAAATCTGGTAAAGGCAAATCTAGTGCAAGAGTGCAGGCAACGGAAAACAGCAAGTATGGCCTGTATTCAGCAATTTGTCGAGACTTGGTGAGACACATATGGATAAAATGAGCTCAAAAATATCACTCTCTCAGAAATATATGCAATTTGATACATGGAAGAAGCAGCATCATATGATACAATCACTTCCTCACGAGCAAACTTGAATCAGCCTCGTTTCATCCACTAAACATAGCGTTTAACTTTAAGACTCCGAGGGCTAATCATGGTAAACGTTTGCATGTTAGTGAGCCACATCTGAAAAACTGACAGGGTAAATCAAACTGAGGCATTCAGCCCTGCCGCTCAGTCTCCTGAATCACATGAGGTTATGATGAAGTTTATGCAGCCAAACAGATTTTTAAGTCAGGCCAGGGCTATGCATTCTCCCAATGAGACACATGAACGTTAATGATAATGCACTCTCCCCATTTGAGAAGTGAATGGTGGTGGTGGTGATCTGCGATGGTCTGTACTTTGTTTTAAGTCTAATAATATGATTATTATCTTCCTCCTACGACAAATAGTTTCCTATTTCTCTCTCAGTCTTGGTGTAAGGAAGGAAACAGCCCTTGTAACAGTGCCGAGTGTCCCTGTCCTTATCTTTCAATGTGGTTATACTTTTACCTACCCCTGGCTGTGTGGAAATGGAAGGGAATACACGCACAGTCTCAATCCCAATGAAGCCGAGTGTTGTGTGAGCCACAGAAAATGTGTCGGTGCCTCTCTCTCAAGGCTTTCACATAATATCCTAGCTCAAGGAAAAATTTCCTACCCCCCTATCAGCCTGTGCTACATAATCAAGCTCAAGGTATATGCACGGCCTCAAACGTCCCAGCCAAAAAGGTTACGCTCTCCATTCAATGCTCCTAAGGATATTTCTCCCTTAAGCGCTGAAATTCATGCAGTCTATCTGGCCATTCCTTCCTTCATCCCAATTCCTCTCTATGAGATGCAGTAAGTGTCTCCTGTTGTTCAACTAACTGAAACTCTGACTTTACACTTGTATTTGAGCTAAGGCTTCAAGTCAACAGGCTCAATGCATTGCATTACATGAGCTGCTACTGTGAGCTTGTAAGTTTTAAAACAGTGGCAAATAGCATCAATCAGTCTGTCGGTACACAAGTAAGCTGTATAATACAGCATGCTTACAAATAAATAATGATGCTCTCCTTCCTCCCTTTCAGTTGATTTTTGTGAAAGTTCAGTTTTTGAATGCGATGCAAGCCACGGAGGTAAGGCTCACACAGGAACAAATTTTCCACTTGGCGTAGAAAGCATGCCGAATCCGTGCTCAACGCACTATAAGCTTTATAAATCGCGAGCTTTTTGCAAATTCGCCTCACAGCCTTCCCTAGCAGGATGCTACATATTTTCAGCACTGGCTTTTCGTTCTATGTATAGCTTCACCTTGGCATGTGTACCTGGTCTGTGGACGGTGGAATACTTGGATGGGATACATGGAAACGAAATGCACAAACGTAACCCTTCAATCAACATTACATAGCCAGGGCCTCGTGCTGATTCCAATCGCACCTCAACCGAGGCGAGTAGGATACCCTACTTTATCAATGTAACCTACTAAGTATCCTTGACTACTTTCTCTTCTCCGCGGTAGATGTCAGGAGGTGTTCAAGGGATTGAGAGAGTTCGCGAAATCATTGCTCAGGTAATCTGCAATCGGACATTCCTTTCATGCTGTGGTTAGAACTGGGCGTACTCACCTGTTCGGGGGTAGGAAGTGTGGACCGGAAGGATCGCTGTCGTTGGCACGAAGATCTCCAATCTGCATACAATTCAGGACGTAATCGCAGGCGTTTAGGGGTTCAGAGGTTCCAACCCCGGTGATGGATGAAGCTGATTTGTGTAATTTGCAGGCTTGTGTGTCTCTGACACGTTTCTTGAAAAGCGGCGAGGTTGAATGAAGAATTAGCTGAACGTTTTGGGCAGTTCCTGTCCTTCATCACACACGCACTCGAACATCCTTAAAACTAACATTTGATCTGCGTGTCTTTGTGGGTTTACTTGAAATGCGAGCCTTCACAAAGTAATGGTTTGGGGAGCAGAGGAGAGCAGTGTCACTCAGTCAATAAAGTCACATAGAGGAGTTATTAAAACTTTTAAACATGTACAACTTGCTTATGTCCTTCCAGCTTGACTCATACGGAAGTCGCAAAGTTACATTTACGGCGGGTGATGGATTTGCACAAAGGAGTTAATGTCCAGAACGTGTGGATGTGAATAGCACAGAATTGCGTACAGGAAAAAGGACCTTGTTTACAATTTGGTCAAGTTCACACACAACTGTGGTTTTCATGTCGGCATTCAGAGTCATAACATTTTGTAATTTTTTTACTGGTTGTACAGCATGTGTATTCGTTTCTATGACAACAAGTTACTATCCAGAATTGCAATTATGCTTATTTTATTTCAACGTACTTTCATACATGCAGATGCCGTTTGGATTGTGAATTCATTCTGGTAATAAATAGAATTAGCAGAATTTACGAATTAAATGCTGTAGCTTTAGCCGTAAGAGCTATTTTATTCTAAAATCTCCTATGATTATGTCGTTATGCTTCGATCTTTCAAAGGTCTAAACTTATCATTGCAGAGTACCAACCTCCTCTTAGATTTTGCCATTATCAAAAGCGTTCAACTCATAAAACGTTCAGGAGCATCAGCAGCGCAGCGCAGCGGCGACCAAGCTAGGAACTTCCTCAGAGCGATTGCGCATAGCTCTCTCTGTGAGCTGCCAGGAGAAACGCAACTTTCACCTTGAGACAAAATTCCTCAAGGACATTCTACCCCTTGCTGCGCGTCGCTAGGGGGCGCAGTTGGTCTCCAAGCTGGTGGATGAGTTAGCTAAAATCTCATCTCTCTATCTCTCTCTCGTTTTGCCTTTTTGCAAAGTATGTACTTTGGAAATGGTAATCTCGATCGCAGATCCTATTTTTACCTCACCACAGCACACACGAAGCCTGCGGTGAAGGAAAATTAGCCTTTGAATGTTTGTAAACGACAAAAACGATATTGGTTTACCTCTGTATAAATGCTGGGGAATATGCAATGACTGATGCGAAAATGCGACTGCAACTCGTACATTCCAGGCTGCCAGCCTGCCTGCCTTTTTGCCGTGACGAGGGATCACGGCCATGATATTGACTGACAGAGAGCGAAAAGAATAGAATCTTTGGAGGCCATGTAAAAAGTCCGTGTAGAAATTGATTGGTTCGCTAGCAGGAATTTTTTCCCTGGTTAAATACAACGATATTTCTTCATCACCGAGCAGATAAATAGCTCCTGTCCCTGCTGCTTGAAGGAGCGCCTATGAGAAAAACTACACGGCGTTACAAATATCACAGAATACAGAACAGGGCAGCCATGCTACATCATAGTTACAAAAAGAGACTTAGAGCAAGGAAGCAAGCAATTACCGACCACGACCAGACCACTGCATTCTGTCAACAACACGGTGGTGGAAAATACTCCGAGTACATGCAAATGTCATAAAAGTGTTGCGTAAATACCACAGATTGTAGAAAATCTTTCTTTAATTACTCAACAGACTGTGTGATGTGGGCGAGCATTTACGTTCACAGGCCGGAATAGGAAGTAGGATAACGTACAGGTTGGAAACACGCAAGGAAATGCTATGCAAAGGGACCCAGTGCCATGTAACCACACTACGGCTTACGGCTAAAGGGTACACAGAAGCTGAAAGCAGGAACGCAATGCATCCCAACATGCTCGGTTTCTGTTCATATTGAAGTTGGTAAGCCGTAATGGCTTTCAGCTTTCGACTTTCCACGTTAAGTCAACCGAGGCTACGTAATGCACTGCTGTAATCGAAATTCCAAAGCGAGTTAGTGCAATGAAAGAGGCTAATATTTTGTGCGCTTTGTTAGTAACACTAGGCAGTCAGCCAGTTAAATGTGCAGCAATTGAGGCTTGAATTGAAAAGACGTGTGCATTTTGTAAATTGCATTGAAGGACTTGAGCGA
>VRMD01000875.1:0-20811 GCA_009872375.1 Sminthurides bifidus | reverse complement strand
ACCGTTCTGAGCTGGCGTCTCAGTGTAGTCGTTGGACACGTGGAACGGAGTGGAGTGCAACGGCGGGTTGCCGTTCTCCAAGAGCGAGCTGTACTGATCGTAGGACAAGGGCTGTTGCTGGGACCCTAGAGCTTGGTCATTGTCGTAGCCTTGGGACAATTGCCGAGACTGCTGAGCACTTTGGTACTGAGGCTGAGGCTGATACTGCTGCTGATGATGGTGCTGATGCTGTTGTTGTTGCTGCTGCGGTGACCCGTAGGACTGGAGCACGGGATTGCTGTGGGAGTAAGAGGGCTCTTGAAGAACCGAGTTGTAATCCTGAGAGCTGCCGCTGTTACCCCCTTGTAACAGAGAGGCTGGAACCGAGTATATGGGCTGCGGGATGGAGGCCGCGGCCCTCAGGGCTTGCTGGGCTGTGGTGGGGGTGGAACTGCTGAATTGGGTGTTTATGGCAGGTACGCTGGTGTACGCTGGTCCAAGGGTTGATGGACTGTGAGGTACACCCGCAACCGTCAAAATAAAACTCGTTATAACCTGTCAAACAAGAACAATTACCCGGTATTGTCAATCCAGTTCCTTGCTGGGATCACATATGCACGTTCAGGGCTAACTACGAGATAAGGATCCAACCCTATGACAATCACCATAGGTGTGTTCAACTTGGTGGAGCTATCCATCAATAAATGCACCAAAAAACAATGCGGACAGTTAATGAACGCCATCACTAAAACGGGAAAGAGTTTCTCCGATTCCGCACCATGCATATGTGGAATTGTATCTGCTAAGCTCGGCTTGGAGATGAACAAAGACTTGGAAAATTAAATTTGACAAAGAGATGTAAAATGACGTGCAAGCACGGAGTGAAAAGCTTTCTGCTAATGCTCTTCTCTTGCAGCTTGTTGTACAGTCTCTCTCTCTCTCTCTCTCTGAAAGAATGACTGTACATCCCGAGAGATAACTTGCCAGTCAGCACGGATAAAGGCTCAAAGGGTCTGCTGCATCTCTTATTGAGAGTACTTCGGTAATGACTTGGAAATGCAAGCTAATTTCCTAAACTGAAAAATGATTCTAAACTTTCGCCGCACAAGAAGTAAGTACTCAAGGTGAGGGAGGTTCCGTTAGGAAAAATATGTTCACTTTCACTAGCCAATGGCGAGGTAAATGCGTGACTTGATGCGCAAAAAAGCGATTTATCTGACACTAACAACTCTTCGTAACAAGCGGTCAGTACGGTACAGAAATCAAGTCACATATTTCGTACCAAAAAACTCAGCAACTATGTCAACTAATTTTCAGTGCAGCATAGAAAATCTTTCACCTTTTTTGAAACGGAGATAAAAACTACATCAAGAGCTTACAACCGAAAGCTTATAAGACAGCAATTGCTAATCTCATCGAACTGGGGAAACTCTTCTTGCTTCAAAGAAAGAACACAAAGTAAGAGCAAAAAATAAATTTCATAAGTCTCTCTGCCAAATTTCAAAAATATTCTATACTAAGTTTGCTAAATCTACCTTAGCTGGCGATTGAACCTGAAAAACGTTCAAGCGTTTCTACAGAGTATGCACTACAAGCTAGCTACACGTAAACTCGGTTGAAATTAATGACTCAGAATGTCCGGAATTTTGTGTGAAAACTGCCTAATTCGGAGAAAACCTGTTGCACGATAGGAAGGGAAGACTACGCTAATGAATGAAAAACGGAAAATAGTAATCACCAGGAAAGTCTTCATATTCGGATAGCACACGTAACAATTGCTGAAGAAGAGAGAAAAAAAGGAACAGGTATGGCTGAGAGTCACACTAGAACTGAATCCGTAAAGAATTCATTATCCTTAGTCTGAGCGAGAACACATTTGGTTTATAAGTAGTTTGTTGCAAAAAGGATGAGATCCCTTTCTCTCTTTCACTCTTTGATCTTGGTAGAGATTGCTTGCTCTTGGTACTTCACTTGTTGGGTGATGATCCTCCCCTCGCTGTACAAGTACACCCCGGCCTCGTTACGCTACCTCTTGCCTGTCTTGCTCGTCCGTCTGATTGTAGTAAAATGTCAATGCTTCAGCAGCGCTGCTACTATACACCTAAGCAATCCTTTGCACTTATGAAGAGATTTTGTGACGGTGGCAAAATTTCTCGTTCAATGTCTTGTAATGTCTTAACTGCACGGCGAAACACTTGAAGAGTGCCTGGCTTCTCACGGTAAACACAGACACTGATGTCAACTCTGCAATAGCACACACGCGACGATTCCCCTTCAAACGATTATCAGAGCTGGAGATAACAAGAGCCAAGAACTGGGGCTGTTGGACGACTACTCGGGTTGCATAAGTGCGAGCCTCCTTTTAAACTCCCTCGCAAGCTGGCAAAATCTCGCAAAATCTCTCAAAGGAAGTAGGAAGACTTCTCCTCTGCCCAAACCATAATGAGCGCCTGAGCTAACACCTCAGTTCTTATATCAGTGACGATGGTGGCCACTGTGGCCACATCTGCCTTCCTTCGCCGCCAGACCGATACAGAAAGTAAAACTCTATTAACTTCTTATACAGGACTGCACTACCCTATAATCTCCCTCTCGCAGCAGTATGTACGCAAAAGCTCCGAATCCCTTCTCGTCAACTGCCCACTCGAACGTCATCAATCAATCACCACACTTCCAATATGCTCATCTTCTTATAATCCAACACTTTTCCTATTTAGGGCTGTCATCCTCTACCCTCCCTTCCTTCATCCCCTGACATGCTGACTTTCACGGGCAAGGCGATAGTGGCAGCCCATATCGTGGTTTAAAGGAGGGAAAATGCAACACAGGGACCTTGGATCAATTGTTTGATAAAAAATTTCCACAAACATTGAGACGAACGTAGCCCTAAAACAAATATGATATTCAAAGGGTTAAAATCAAATGACAGAGTACAATCATTGTTAACAACACAAAGAAGGGTTTCTTCTTCAAACGTCGTTGCGACTGAGGCACCCTGAGCATGAGCTCATTTGTTCTTCTTTGACTGAAGCTCATCAGATGGCAATTCAAATGAAGACAATCTCATTGTCCTCCACTAATTGCCAATAGGGTAAATGAATTAAACTTGGAAAACCAAAGTTGAATTGAGATCAAACTCAGCTCCATTATTCAGTAGCCAGAGTCTTTGTAACCCTGAGAACCAGCTCCATCCGTGTCTTCAAATATGGATCTAGCCTGGTCAATAAGCTATTTTGAGTCGGAAAAGTTAAAAGAAGATCCTGTCCTCAGATCCCTTACAACTCATTCAGTGGTCATCCACCTCACGTACAAGTAAACATGAGGCATGTATTAAAGCAGTGCTGCACTGAGAGTGACATTGCTAACGAAATTGTAAATGTGCATAAGACAAAGAGGCAATACGACATAAAAAATTCTCAAGAAGACACATGGTGTCAAAGAATGCTTTCCCCTGTAGTTAGCTGGGGCGACTGCGAAACGTTGGGACCTTATTCAGCAATTTGGGTGTCTTTGCATCAAAGAGAAGAAACTCATCACTACATAATGACTGAATGTACTGAAAGCGCCAGAGGACAAGATCATCAAAATAAAACAAGATCGACGTTCAAAACGAGGAAATTGCCAGAAACACGATACTGATGGAAGGAGCCGCTGGCAGAGGTAAGACGACAAGTGCTTAGGAATTTTGTATTCGTCAGCTCAAGTGTTTGTTGTCACGGAGAAGGTTTGTCGATCTTGTATGCGAACGTGAAGACGACAGACGGCACACGACAAAACTGAAGAAAACACATTAACGACTCCCATGTGTTTGTATTAGCCGTGCCGGCGCAATGACACCTGCGAGAGACAACGGCAGGATGGAGATTAAATGGAAGATTCGTACAAGTTTCTTCCTTTTCCATATTAGTCAGTGCCGTTGTTCCATTGAAGCTATTGACAGAAGATGAGTTTCCTTGCAAGAGAGTGAATAACGTAATGAATGGAGGAATGAATGAAGTAAATGACATGACGGAGTGAGAAGCTGTTACGAATTACGTTCACTCACGCTTATGAAAGCCATGGGAAAGAGTGAAAAAATGCATGAAAAAATTGAACTGGTCAAGCGATAGGAAGAGGCCAGGCCGGGAGCCTTATGCATGCACTGGTGATACACTCCCGATGTAGAAAATCAAGTTAAAGTGAGCTACAACCTGATCGGGAAAAGGGTAGGAAAAGTTAAAGGACGTTATTCAACCCTGATGCATCTTTTGGTTCCTTGCTGACATGTTACTCAAGCTTCGATCATAGTTCCGCTATTAAGTGAGCAACAAGTCCAAGTAAAACTTTAGCAATTATTCCTTCAAAAGTTGTCCGCCCTTCTTCACAGGTTGAACAGTTTTTCTTTTATTTTCAGTAATAACAAATCCGGTTTCCGCTCTCGTAATCAGCACCAAATCAACCTTCGGTCAGCGATCTTCAAATAAAATGTTTGGCAGATGACAAAACCTAATGGAAGTTTCGTAGACAAGTTGATTTAGCAAAGGCATGGTACATGGTATAGGCACAGGTACGAGGAAAGAGCGAGGCGAGGGAAGGTGCAAAATCCCATATGCTCCATCGCACAGCGCCAATGTCGATGAATTACCGTCATCAGAAGTATTAGCTAATGCAGACATTTTTTATTCCGGTCTGTCTAGTCTCCGCAGAAGTAATTCACTCACTTAGAACACTGGCTTTACAGCTCCAAAGCGCTTCCACTAAAGATAGAGTCGTCATCAAATGAAAGGAATTAAAGAGTCAAGAAGGCGAACAGGACTGTTAAGTAAATACACTCGTGGTAATTGCAATGATTTCGCATTCGTTTATTCAAGTTGAAATAATGCTCAAAGATTTACGCTCCTGATTTGATGATTCTACAAGATCAACTCAATTAGCGACGAATCTAGTAGCAGTCTCTTTTGATTCTTGGCTTGATCGCCTCTCTCCCTTCCCTTCTTCCTTTCGTTACCTAATGATTTTACTTAAAAACTTTTCACTTTTTTCTCACCCTCTTCCTCAACCAGACCAACGTTGGGAGTCATCCCATTCTCACTGGTCGTCACCAACGCGTACGCAATTACTGACCACCATATTTACCCTCTGCCAGTTGTCAGTCCCCTCCGTAATTACAAACTTCCTTCCGCACTTAAATCGCCTCTAATGCACTTCTTGCACGTGCTACCAATCCAGATTATTGCTAATTATTATTATCTCTTCCGATTTCCTGTAGAGCCGGCCAAATTTTTCCTTCTTTTAGCACTTTTTTCATCACATTGAGAAAACGCCGCCAACAGCGTTGCTCTGCACAGGAGCTTGCAACTCCTGATTATATTTTTTTGCTTTCATATCTTCTCCTTCTCGATCAACCTTACGTACACATGAACCCATACTGACATACACTCCTTGTTCACCCTTATCCGCCGCAAAATATCACTCAGACTTGCAGTTACTCAAAGGAAAAGCCGTTGATTGCACACACGGGGTGGATGATTCGTTCCGCCGGTTGATCAAGCTAATAACTTGTTGATATTTTGGTATTTTCTGTAAGCTCACGGCGGCAGACTCGGGCGTTTCTACAAAACACGACGTTAACTGTTTTGACACAAGTGCAATCGCCCATTTCTTGTCAGATGAAGCGTACATCGTTAGTGTTACACATTAGGCGTAAATTCTTCTGCGCGGTAACTTGCACCCTTTCGTCCCTGTCCACCCTCGCCTCTAGACATGTCGGAATTTTGTTCTAAGAGGTTGTATACAAGCTTGTAAATTTTTTAACGTTTGTTCCGACGTACTAAATACTGTGTTTGTGACGACCACGTACTTATACTTAAACCACTCATTAGTTTGGAGAGGATTTTTTCCACCTCATTCATGATTAGCGGGTGGTGAAAATTAATTGGTTTACCAGTTTCTCCATTTTATTTGCATACAAATCACGATGCACTAAGCTCCTTAAGTTTTCTAATGCCGTTTAAGCAAATTATTACGCTTGTCCAAAGTTTTTCTACACAGTGCGCAGAGTGTGAGTTCTTTGTAGATTTACAGATTTGAATCTACATATATGGTCATTTTACTCTTTGCCACCTCAACAAGGAAGCGAGATAAGGAAGCTTACAATCACGTTTCTGCGGGAATCACTCATATTTGTTCAATTACTGTAATACCAGGTAATAACATTCAATTGCAAAGACAGTAGCTTCATAGTCATGGATAGGTGAGCCGAGACGGATTCTGATAACGAGACTGATAAGAATAAGAACAAAAAAAGATATCCTATCCGAAAGAATCATGTACATGATGGTCACGTTGATACCGAGTTTGTCCACTAGTGTCCAGAGTTGCGTAACTTTGCCATGAAATTGTTGAGAGAGGAAAAGCAATTGTGCCGTTACATGGAATTCTAAAAGCATTAAAAATTTTCTTCAGAAGCGTCCTACAGTATGTAGATAAATTCAAGAGTGGCAGAAAGGGCAGAAAAATCTGCAATGGACAAAGAGGAAACCGAGAACCTGTGCCATCAAATCTTGTTTGTTAGCATGCCGAATGGCTGGTTACTGATTGCTGGTAATTTATATTTGCTAACATTTTGCAGTAGCCATCCCATGCGCTGTTACGTGAGATGATTATAGGGACAGAAGTTCCTAACGGCGTGGGATTTCTTTAATTTCATGCTGATTCTGCTACTTGCAATCATGACTAATCATTGAAAGAATTTGCGACTTGGATTTTCATTTCTTCCGCCCTAACATGTACGTATGTTCTCTGTTGCGAAAATCATTCGGCTATTTTAAGCAAACACATTGTAGTACCACCCTGCAAAGGTTGCAGTGGCAAAACCAATTGATTTACACATCCTTCTGCAATATCCTTTGACTAATGCAAAATAGCGGCCTACATCGGCTCAAGAGACCTGAATTCACAAAGTATTCGTTTTGAAAGGAAATTCGCAAGCACTGCAAAAGTTGCAATTGCAATAACTAATTCTGTCGTTATCGTTAAGGGTAATTGACAAAGGTTGTGTTAGCATCTTCATTGGATTGGCAAGTGGAATACGGTCAGTTGTCATAGCAGAAAGACAGACATTGTGGAGGTGTCCGCAAGACTTATGGTCTCACTCATCAGTTAAATTGTCAATTCCGTGCTCAATTCCCTGCTCTGTCAAACTGAAAGGTGGCAGCTCTCATCAGAGCAGCTCATCTCCCTTCATCCCTTCATTTGAGCAAAAGTTACGAGGTTGGGATTTTTCGAGGAGCACTCGGGACGAATAAAAGTGCAATTATTCTAAGGTGATCATGCAAATTGTATTTGTGCAACAGGTGGTGTTGTGAAAGTATCTGCGCTATAATGCTGCCACTCGCCCCTACCCTACAAGAGGATGGAGTAAGGCGCGTGATAAGCGCCATCCAATTATGCCTTAAGATTGGTGATTTTTCAATGAACATGACATGTTCGGTCCATTGGAGTTGATTTGTTGGTACAAAGTCCGAGAGTAAACATATGCGCTCACTCGGAGGGGTGGAGAGTTACAGTACAAAAAGTTTGAAAAAGATGGATGAAAAGAGGTAAACTGCAACTGAAAAATTGTCTGAGGCTTGTTAGCTACTGGCAAAGAAAGTTGTAAGAAGTCAGCGGCTGAAAATAAATGAATGCCAAGTGTGGTCATTAGTGCAAGCTAACTCGTCCTAATGGTTGATAGTTATGGGACACAAAGTGATAGAAAACTGGGCGGCTGTTTGGTTGGAATATATCATCTCCGGTTTGTACAAGAGCGTGATGACCGTTCAAAGTGAAGGATTTGTATAGTTTTTTTGCCTGCATCCGGCAGATTCTTCTTTGCGCATGCAGGTAGCCTGGCAGACGTTTGAACACGACTGCTCTCACCTGTCATTTATGAGCTTCATGCTGGTGTCCGCATTCACGCTTAAATTCGCGCTGTACTTGAATTTAGCACAGGGAAAAGTATGAAATGGTCTCATTGTCATTCACAGTTTGCATTTTAACACATATATTAGGATTGGGTGGTTATGAATTGATGATTGTGGAAAATCCAAATTCCTTCGCTGCAAAAAAACACATCAAGTTCCGAAAGGTATGTACGGCACGGAGCTCAGCACACATCCTCAAACTTGGTTCTCGGTTCAAGGTAGGACCTACCGAGATGCATGACGCGTGTAATTTACAACTTGTTATTCTCACTTACTTGCGCCTATTATTACATGACGTTTTTTTTCCACCTTGTACTCCTCTTCAACTTCCTACTTTGTCCACCTCAGTCATCTTGTTTTCCCTTTCCTCCTTTTGAATGGAAAAATTAATGCAGGCCTGATGGCAGGTCTAAATTCGTACTTGAAAGTCTACTTGCACAATGATAGAGAGCACATGCACTTTGTCAAGCCATGAATTAAGCCCATTAATAAACCCTATGGACGTCACCTGGTGAAAAGGCGTGTACGTGTTGCATTTTGCCATGCTGGGAGAAGGGAGAGGCACTGCATACTATATGTTAACGTCATTGCATAAAGATGAACCGAAACTTATAATAAATAAAAAAATGAAACTTTTCATTACTTTGAAACTACGATTGTCGACAGAACTGCGAGTTCAGAAATACTTCCGGAACAGCTTTGCTTAATTTCTAGCAGGGCATAGTGCTCGATCCGGATCCGTCTCAAAATACGTATCATTGCTTCAGAATTTAGTATCAAATTCAATTATGTAGATGACGATTTGACATTTACAGACCAAGCTTGTCAAGGTACAATACTTTGCTGTCATGGCAAATGAATCAGTTTTCGTTTCTAGGGGAATGTGATTGTGGCAGGAACCCAGCAGGAAAATTGCAAAGGACTGTCCACAGCTGGAAGCAGTGCACTTTCCGTCATTACTTGGACAGTTTGAGTGACAATCATCTCACAGCATGATGGATGCATGAAGCGTGGAAAAGACATATCGCGATCGCCCGAAGGATGAGCCATTGAATGAATGACGATAAGTGATAATGTGCATCTTTATATCATTTTACTTTTCTTCTGTCGTGAACTGAAAGCACCAGTATTTCGTGAGGGCACCCTCACATTTACTCGGTAAATAATACTGCAACTTGTTTCTGCACCTGAGGCATCAACCACCGCTAAAACTTACCTGCTTGACTTACAATAACGTCTGCGTCTTGTTATCTGTATCTCGACTTTGTTTTGCTAACGTGCACACGGTCCATACCTCCGGCTATTAAAGGTTTAATATGATGTAGATTGATTCTTGAGCTCCTTCTTAACAAGCCAGCCTGAAAGATTCGGTTGCTCCGACCATGCTCGGCGTCGTAGTCGTCCATGTATGCTGACTACATTTAGTTAATGTATGAAGTGAAGTGGCTGTGCAGAAGAGCTTGCAAACAATAACAATCCCACTTATACAAGCTACTTGTTGTTCTTGTAGTTTTCCCTCCAATTTCCTTTAAGATAGACACCCTGCTTGCAAAGTTTACGAGGGAATTATATATACATCATTTCGCCAGCCCTCGTCTTGACAAGCAACAAATTCATTTTTGATCGCCTACCAGATCCTTCCACTGGTGAAAAAAGATTATGACTCCTGTCCACATCTCTTACCTTGAGCATCTTGGATAGGCTGACTTGTTAACATTCGTGATTAGATGAAACGAATTGCCGCCGGTAAATGGATATGGATGTCTACCAACTTTCTGCGGTTCAGCCAAGGTGCAGATAGAAAATTCGAACGAATCAACCCCATCTTGAAGCGAAGTGCTGCGCTGTCCCAGCCTTATTGCAGATTGCAGCACGAAAGAAGGAGCACCCAAGGAAACTATTTCCGTCGGCCAATTTCTCTCTCCGCAGATGATATCCATTATTACCTATCAATCATAACTCGTGGTGGGAGCACATGTCCGTTCTCGTTCAAGAACATAATGTACCACATCTTCATCACTCACTTGAAACTGTCTGTGAGAGGAAGCCGAAATGAAACTTGAGCTCGAACAGAAGCTTGGCAGGTGATTTCGTGTTGTTATCTCAATTGCAATTGCAGGTCGCATTAAAGAAAGCCATTGACCACTTCAATGCGGCTGTTTATATGGCACAAAGTCACTCCAACTCAAGATGTTGGAGAAAAGCCCAAGTTGCACTTGCTTGTTTGCTCCTGGCCAGCGATTCGCTAGTTTCTCCTTAGTACAAATTGAGATGGTCCTTGATTTCTTCCCATTGATTTTTTCCATACTTGAAAAGAAAATCGTCACAATAACAGGCTGATTCCTCCACATCAAAGTACTTGTACTCCTGCAAACACTTTCTGTCTCATATTCCATCATGTGGGGAGGCATGTGGTCATTTGCCCAACGGTTGGAATGACAATTTTATCATGAATTGGTCACCGGATAAAGAATCTCTCTCGCTGAAGATAAGTGAGATACAGCTTGGGCGATCAACTAGAAAACTGGTAAGAAAAACAGAGAGATGGCTCCCGGAATTCGCCTTTTTTGGCAACGGAGCTAATTGAAGATTGAGGACAACATTGTTCGTGAAAGAAAATAATCAAGGTTGATTCACCAATTCACCCATCTGTGAATCTCTTCTGTGATTGCTTCTATTTCAGTAGTCATAATAACACGTGTATCATCTTTCTTAATGCATTTAGAAGTTCATACACCTCCTCCAAATGGCTGTCTGACACGCAAACGCTCGTAAATTACTTGAAACTGCATACGCGGGTTGATATGAAAAATTACAGTTGAGAAAAATCTGTTTTAAAAATGGAGGCGATTCTGTCGACTCTCAACTCTCACCCACACATGTGACAGCTTTGTCGGTCTTCTGGTCTTTGTTTACCTTAGCTTTATTAATCGTGTATAGTAATCATTGTACGTTGCCAGGCAAAGCGTGTACGAGAAGCAAGCATCGCGTTTAGTATACCTAAAAGATATTCTGATTATTTTGATTCGCTTTTATCAGGATTCACAAGTTCTTGTCCGTCCGGATGGCGGACATTTTATTACCTGTCCCTGCAAGAAAGCTAATCGCAAACGTTCTCTTCCACAAAGCGCTTCCCTTGAATTTCTAGACGTGGTCGAAGGAGGCGTGCGTAAATACAACTTTGTCTCAAGCTTTGCACAAGTGCATAAAGCGACCTGAGTTAAAACTAATGTTACTTTAAATGAAATTCCTCGTCTATTAATTTACCCTCCTGTCATCACAATCTTTGGGATGTGACGTGAATGCTAAACAGTCTTGGTCAGAAGTCAACCACCTCGTGTCTCAGGACTCCTGTCGATTGACACTTGTAAGGGGCAAAATTGATAAGCGCAATAAAATATGCTTCTTCTACTACTTTTTTACGACTCTTTTGAGAGTACGCCGCCGCCGCCACCACCAACGCTTGTTAATTTGCAAATTTTTAAGCATGCTAAATAAATTGTCAAGTGATGAATGTCTTTTTCCTCAACTGTGTAATTTCAGCAGTCTTTTATACCGTCACTTTTTTATCTTTTGTGCACCACAGCTATTTATTTCCTTCCCAAGCTCAAAGTGAGATCATCTCCATATCGTCACGGGAAAAAATAACTGAAGCTTCTCGAATACCAACTTTTCGTAATCGAAAATCCAGACTGCATGCAGCTACGTCACTGCGATTTGGTGCACAGTCTGTAAAAGTATCAGTACTCAAAGCCATACTTATGTACTTCTGTTACGTAATCTATATCTAGCCTCATTGCAGATTTTCCCCAATTAATGCTGTTATTTCAACTCTACTTACCTGTCTGAATCAGAATAGTTACGAAATCAATGGTTTTTACCACGCGATGAATGAACGAAAGCATTGACGCTATTCATACTTTCATTCTGATGAGTGATGAGCAATGCGCCCATATTTCAATTAGGTATGAATTGAAAAGTATTATTTCAATGCTATTTCTGCCTCAAGTTTCGCATGACTGATTCGAAAAATGTGGTGCAGTATCTCCTTTGATTGAATAGTAAAACATACAAATTAATTGAGCTACTAAGGAGATTGCCCGCAAATTCCTGTAATTTCTTCGTAGCAACCGCAGTCGAAAGATGGGTTGCAGACATATTGGCAGACATATTGCGGCAAATTGGCTGAGGTAGAGCCTGAAGACAGAAGAAAGAGTAGTCAGAAAATGTAAACATTGTTTTGTACAATGATGTCGGCGGAGATGTTTGACTCTCAGGCCTTAAAGTTGTCCGAGCAGCATCTCACGAAGCCAGTGCCGAAGCTCCAAGACCTAATACAGTAGTAGATTGCACATTGGTGCGACAAAGACAAAATTATGACACTTGTGCTTGAATTGCATGTGGAATTCTGCTGAATTTTAACTACAAACTGCAAATTGGGTGAATGAGAAAAAATTTGAATATTCAATGAAGAAAGGAGAAGAAGAAGCATTTGCTTACTTGCGAGTGGTACATCGTACACAAGCTAAAACTATGGAGATGATGCACCTGTGCAAGACCAAAATGCGCTCTACGGACGGTGATGAACGAGTTTGCTATGGCTCTGTCAAGCATTACAATGTGCTCAAACTTCCTAATAGCCTGTTTTGCAGCACCCAAGTGTTAAGAGTTAGCGCCCGAGATTCTAACCAGCAGGGATGATGTACACTTTAATTAAAGGTAATAAAACTATAAACGTGTTCTATTGTCCCTTGTTGAATTTGTTAATTGAGAAGGAGAGCTGTGCATCTTTGCACGTGCGCCTCAGCTCTACGCTTCTACTCACTGTGAATTATGCGTACTGTCTCAAAATTGTACCACAGCTCTGTGTCATTTCTTGATGTACGCGTTTACATATCTTTTGACTTAAATCAACCATTTCTCATGAATGAATATTAAGCAGGATGTACTCATTGAGCAGCGTGAACGTTTTCCAAATTGTTCATAAATAACTGAATGCAGCTCGACTCTTTTCAAACACACCTAAAAGCTAACAACCTGTAAGAGTTACATTTACCTCGGCCATACTGTCTGCCATATGCAAACTAAAAGAATCTGTGAAATCTTGGAAAGGAATATTGCAACTTTTCCCTTTGAATCTGAAAATGCTGGCGAGTGAAAAAGATGCATTCCATGCAAGCNATGCAAACTAAAAGAATCTGTGAAATCTTGGAAAGGAATATTGCAACTTTTCCCTTTGAATCTGAAAATGCTGGCGAGTGAAAAAGATGCATTCCATGCAAGCCAACCACAACTGTTATTGCCACACTGTGACATTAATTGATTGCATCTGTTTATGCATCTCGTCGTCATCTCCTCGTAGCCCTAATCTGAATTGTGAGCGGAATCACTCTGTTTTCCATATCTTTCTCTGGGCATTGCATCTGAACAGGTGAAGCTGGTTATGTATACAGTGGTCAATTGGAGTTTTTGTCACTTTCATCTGACAAGGAACTGTTTTTTTTTTGGTTCATTTGTGCCGGCGCAATGGGCAAGCACGCTTACTATACGTAATGTGACAAGATACGGTAATGTGTTGGGGACCTACGAGTGGACATAGGTGGAGGTGATTTGGTTGCAAAGGCATTAAAATTGGTTCCTGGCTTACTTTCTCAAAATTCTGCCTCGGACGTGACTTGACATGGCGGCCAATTAAATTCGTGCTCGCATTGTTATCATAATTATTAAATCTCATTGATGCATTTGGTTCACAGTGATCTACTAAACCGTCTCTATGTCCTCAACAATTCCACAATTTCCAATTAATGCACAAATACCCCTCAGCCTCGAATAACCGCGCTCGTATTTATGCACAATCCAATTCTTTAATTGCCCTTTCTCCATTGTATACCGCGCTGGGGTTTGAGACGCATGGCAGTTGAATTCTTAATGCAATCCCGTTCCTTCAATCAAACTTTGCTTTAATTTCATTCTAATAATCTTTTCTAATCTCATTCTTTCTCGCGGCCCTTCTTCCGTTTCACCAGCTCTTCCCTATGTACACCTCTTCCTGATCCACATGAACCTTACTGCATGATGAACCCCCTCGTGAGGACTGCCATCTCCTCCGTTTCCCAACACCAAAACTCAATGGAGCCACCCGCAGGGTCATGAAAGCCGTCCTGTATCAATTAAGCGCATTGAAAAATTCCGTATCTGATATGCTATCATAAATCCCTATTGATAGCTCCCGGCCTCTTAGTTTTGACATCGCGGAGTTGAGTACAAGCTCCTTGCTGTGGATTATCCTCCGCCTGTCATCCACCTTGCGAAAGAGTGGACATCGGGTTACGAAACCGAAACCAGTTTTGCCGTTTAGCTCAAACGTACTTCAGGACCAGGACCGATTATGCGTAGGTGTAGAGCCAGCTGTAATAAGACGAGCTGAGACACTTCGGCGACAAGGACAAGTTTTGCAATGAAGACGAGAGCCTCCCCTGTGGCCCGAAGCTGATTGGAAAAGCAGATCTTGAAAATGATTCAAACACCTGCTTCGCAAATTAATTCGAGTGACAAATTTACTCACTTATCTTGACCTCATGCCCACAGCGGTTATTGGATAATTTGATGGCTTTTTTTCTGCTAGAAAATCGTGAGAACCAATTCCCACTGCTAATTTGAGAAGCGAGAAACGCAAGGTTTTGAGCGCAAGCGTAGGCGAATTTTTATGCTTCTAGACGTTTCGTTTTGGTGGCCAGTAATAAAAATGAGAATATTTCTCTCATTCTACCACAGCACTGGCATCACGATGTGATGCGGTTATCATCTTCTGTGTCAATTTATCGCAAAGGATTTCTACCCTTTTACTGCACTTTCTAACGTTTTCCTTGCTGCCGCACCTTGGAAAATCGATTGATTTGTAATTTAACAGTTGATTGGGAAACTAAAAATAAAAAGTGCAATTAGGAGCTCGAACAAGAAAAATAGTGATTGCCAAGACACTAGAGAGGAGAAGAAAGGCCACAGCGATCTACATATTTTTAAATCTGCTAAACTTGGCCAACTTTAGGAACAAGGGCGAAGGGTGCAAATATGCTCAATTTTTGTAAATGCTGGCTCAGCTGCTAACGCTAACATCAGTTTGCAAGTCTCTATGGGGCCTGGGCAACAGAACGCAAGTATTGGACGTGGTAAGATCGTCAACTTTTACGGCAATAATACCTTCAGCGAGCCCTGAATGGAAAGGAAATTAGCGTTCATTAACTCCCAGCCAAGTTTAAAAAACCCACGAGATACTCTCCAAGGAACTTTTGCCCCACGGATAATACGTTTAATATACGCTTTGCTCGGAGCTTCACTTACTTAACGTAGCCAGGGAAATTGGCTCGTGTACTTGCTCCTCTGCTCCTCATGGCCATGATTTCAAGTTTATGTGACGGAATTACATGTTGTGCGACACTTGCTTAAAACTGACACCCTGAGCACCCGCTCAAAATTTTGGACACTTGTCAAGAAATGGGTGACTTGTACAAGCAGACGGCCATTTGCAGCTCGCGTTGCTCAATTTCATTAGTGCATAAGGGCGAATGTAACAGTCTAGCCTGTGCCGACGATGACCCTTGGTAGTTTATTCGTGGACACTTTCAAGGAGCGCAAGCTGAACAGCCTCCTGCAAACATGCAAATACTCAACTGATGCGTTCAGACCATTGAACTTTAACATAAAATTAGGATGAGTTTGGCCTAAAAATTTTACGAGTTCTATGCCACTGCAACTAGTTAGCATGTGACGGAGGGTCATTACGGATCTTGTACTTATTGAACATGGTCCTTCCACTGCATCTGCCACAAAAATCTACCATTGTGGTCAGTGTTAGGAGTGTCACATCCACAGGTCTTCCCCACAATCAAGATCAACCATATGCTCACCTGAGTTGGATGAATGAATAGCTCAAGCTCTAATTGTTTCTTATGCTAATTTATGTGCATAATCTGGTGTACTTGTGTCAAGGAAAACCTACACCTTATGAAATTAGAACCTGCTCCACAATTAGCATTTCTTGTCACAAAAGCGTTCGTAGTCAGTACTTCAGTGCTCAGTCCAAAGCAAAAGTGTACAAGCCGTGTGCGGTATGCTCATCTAATCTGCCTAATTTCTCTTCGTCCGGCTTCGACAACAATAACTCTTTGTGTACGCATAAATTTTCGAAATGTGTCATTTTCCCTGGCTACCTACCATGCATGTGTGACAAAAAACAACTAACCTCACTTGCTTAATGCTACTCTAACAACACGCCGAACCTTGAGAGAATACATGAGGTGCATGGTTCATCAGAAAATCAGAAACACTTGACAATCAAGCAACGCTTCTCTAATTGTCACGGTACGGGCTAGAATTTTCGGCACTCGAATGACTAATAACAACCTTCCTTCCAGTGTCACAATCTCACAATGATGCATGCATCAACTCTTTTCTTCTCTCCCGTGAGCTCTACAGAGAGACAAAGGCTTGAGCTGGTCACACATATGACACATCGTACCATCACTAGCACCCATTACCGCATGCGACGAAAAAAGAATCAAGGTTGGTACAATCATGAATTTAGATCCGTCATTATCTTAGAGTTCGGCACACTGAGAGAAACGTGTACTGCAAATAAAAGTTACGCTGTTAAAATTTATCTCGACCAAGTCAGCCGCTTGACTAACCCACGTGCTTTAGCAACACACCGATTAGTGCGTCTTTCGGTCGCAGTGAATAATGGTCACGATTCTAAAAGGAGGGAAATTACCTCGTTTCTATTTCTTGTGCATAAAAAAATTGATGCTTTAACAATGTGCCCTTGCGATTACGCCATCTGCCAAGGTTTTACATGCGTAAACTCGTTCGAAGGATCATCTCATGTTGTAATTGGAATCATTTTTATGAACTCGAATCTTGAGCGATGAATGTAGGGCATTAAGAGGAGAGCAGTGGGGAAGCTTTCAGTTTCAAAGATAATCGTGGAAGATCTCCACTTGGAAAATCGTTGACCTCAAACGTTAACTTGCGCTTGACCAAGGTATGTGCACGTCGAGTTCAAGAGCATAGTTTCAATCTTGAGTGAACGACTGACGTTTTCAGTTTTCATGTTAGAGGCTCATCATTCTGGTGCCTTACAGATGAGCTAGTTCAGTATTCAAAACTTGCATCGACGGTGGTACAAAATCCTGATATACGATTAATTATAAAGTGATCTGGAAATAATTGGTTTTTGAACAGCTTTTAACTAAGAAGGGAAAAAGTGTACAAACTGGCATGAGTTTGGCAAAAATGGAAGTAAAGACACTGCAATAGATGTGCAAAATGTTTTCCTGGCGCCTCCCTCCTGTTTCTTTTGTGCAGAAATTCTCTCCTGTTCACCGAAACAATATCTGTCTACCCATGTTTTTTAGCACTGCTGCAATTTCTCTTCAGCCATTAATGACTTTTGCGACTTTTTCAACCACGCCACTTAATGCTAAATTCTCACGGTCGATTACAGATAACGTATCGTGCAAAATTCAGCACAGTGAGCAGTAAACAGCACGGAGTGCATTGTTGCACCAAGTCAGTGCCGAGGCATAAGTACTGTTTCTAATCAAGTCTAAAAGTAAGTTAGTGTTATTTGAATTCTCGTCATGTACTTCCTTGCGGGTTGAAATTATGATGTGAGGGAAAAGTTCAGCGGAAGTTTCCTGTGCAAAAGCTGAATTAGAAACGAATTCACTGTATTAATTAAGGCTACTGCATAATGCAACGATTACGTGCTCTTTACCGCCTCAGACCATTCATTCATTACGTCGGGACTGATTTGAAACAGAAGAATGTACTGCAGCAATTCTTGATGTAAGAACGCCCTATAAATCGTTTCTGATCATTTCAAAGCTTCACATTAGAAGATCCAGCCTTAAAAAAGATAGAAAAAGACAAGAAGGACAAATTTCTGAGCATCAATTAGCTACTTTGGCAAGTGAATATAAGTTGACTTAATCTGCGAATTTTAACTTAAACAACAGCAGGAATATCATGCAACTAATTTCTTCTCCAACTACTTCATCAAACGGTAACTAGGACAAATCTCTTTGTCGGTTTCAGCAAGATTTGATTGTTGCAAAAAAGTTTCTCACACACAAATCATGGCTAATATCCCTCTGATATTGAGAATCTTAAAGACAAAACGTAGCGTACGAGGATCGTGATCTGGCATTCGTGCCTGCTCGTAATCGCAATTAAAGTGAGCCTCAGAAGCCTGCCGCAGCGAAAGGGGAATCAATACAACGCTACTTTTTATCCCCTCGATCTTTGAACTCCTCAAAAGATTACAGATATGTGACAAATGTACGATGCTACCCAATCCAATCAAATATGACATTGATGAAAGTGTGATGAGAGGCTGATTATGGACATCTACGAGTTTGCTTTGCACCATAAATCGAGAGGTCATTGCTACGATTATGAAAATGTGGATTATGTGTCACTTGATCTTGTGTCACTTGCTGTCGCATTACGATTGTTCCGATACCATCCCTATTAAATGACTACATACTTTTGTTACTTCATGAACTCACCAGTTCACGAGTTCACCAGCTCATTGCCACCACTCTCATAAGTTTCTCAAGCTCCGTTTTGTTTACAGAGATTCAAGTACTCAAGGGTTTGACACTCATCCTTGTTTTTTTACAGTAAGAAAAGGATCAGAGGGTAGAAATGATTACTATTGAAGGTGTGAAAACATAAATTTCTTCTTCCTACCCTTCAATGCGATTAAATCTTACAATATCGTCTGTGCCATAAGCCTTTATACGCAAGCAAATTCATGTCAACCGGAAATCCATCATATTAGCACTCTCACTCTCGATCACATGTTAAATTGTTATTACCTGCAGTCAAGTGCTCTCGCTACACCGTTACTCTTGCCGTACCAATCGCATTTATCATTCCCAGAATCATTACAACCCGGACTCAGACCTCAGTAAGCTATTACAGTTGTGACGAGAGCTGAATACGGATCTTCATCTATTTCACAAGGTAACTGGCTGATCTCCCCCTCCTTGCTCTTTATCAGAAAAGGCACATTGATCGCTCAAGTCGCACTGTCTCTGAAATTCAAAACAAAGCTGTGTTTTTGTATTTTCACTCCTTTGGGCCTGTATTGAATCCACACCTTTTGCTTAAGTCGCCATTATATTCTTCGTGCACTGCATAGATTAATGCTGAATAATACCACTGTCAACAAGGGGCTAATATGATGGCTAAAAGATCTTCTTCATTTCGTACACGTAATAAAGATTTGAAAGGATTGGAGCTGAAATTTTACTAATGATTACATTATCCTCTACTCAGTGCAGCTTTCCTTCTCGTTTTTCTCTCCGAATTAAAGTTTTCTCTTTCCATTATTCAGTATGAATCTGCGATTTACTTACCGGTTTAATTTTGCATGCATTGCTTCGCTTCAAGCTCCTCCTGCCTGTGAATGAGATGCGAGCTTGCTGAATTTTACAAGACTTTAGAATGCAAACACACTGCTGCCGCATTCCAAATCTTTTCACTCCTCATCATCTCCGTTATCAAGTTGATGAGTGTAAAAATATTTTGCAAACTTTTATCTACCAGCTCTAACACTTGCCATGCATTTGGTTCTACTTTCCACCGGTTTCTCAGTGAGCATCTCAGCCATTGAGACGGACGGCCGGTGTTTTGACGCTGGCAAATTGGTAAAATAATCGCAAGGCAGGTTGATCTATTCATTACTGATTATCTGATCACCATTTGAATTCAATAAAATGAGGAGTTTGTACGAATCTCAAAGAATGGAAAAACTCCCATCTGCTGCACCTGCGAATATGCGCAAGCCGACGACGTTGGAGGGAGGAAGTAATATTATGCGCTAATTAATCCTTTTAAGCAGTATTTCACTCGCAGGAAATTAGTGTCCATCACACTTACGGAATGCAAGCTTAGGCTTTTAAAATGAAAGTCATGCAGGCATTGTTTCTTAATTTTCTAAAGAATAAAATTTTCCAATAATCGTACATCCAGCCAGCGTACTTGCCTACGTGCTTATAGCCTGGTTGTCATACTCATGCCATTAGAAACTCTCAAGACCCAGTGGCGTTCGAAATGGGAAGGAAATGCACACGAAATTAACCTTTGTACACTGACAAGCGGCTGATAGCAATCTCTTATCATTTTTGCTTATCTTCAGTTGTTGTTCGATTAATAAAAACCTGTAATAAGCTTTAAGACAGCGTTCGTCCTTGCTGTACAACAAAGCAGTTGGCCACCCCTGGTTTACCTTTTGCTCATCCATGTGAATTTTCACGGATAACTATAGCAATGTAATCAACGATACGCCTAATTGACTCAACTGTTGCTACATGATTCAGGACACATATTTTTGTCGGTTGCTATAATTACATGCTGCGTGAGAAATTTTACCAAAGTCTCTTGCGTCCTACGCCACGATCTGTTCATTTTTGATTCGCTGAGCCTGAAGAGCCTTCAACAGGTTGTACATACGGGTGCCATCATCATAAAATTTTAAGTTGCAATTCTCAAGTTACTTTTCCCAAAGTATCGGCTTGCTTCGAGAAAGCTGATCGCGATCTGAAACCTTGGTTTGGCATAAGCTGATCCATTGCTCTCATGCTTACAATGTCTGATTAATTGAGACAAAAGAACTACGTGAACTGAAGAGAGGAATGCGTAAGGTATTGTAAAATTAGGGTATTGAGCCATTGCTGATATCTTCTGCTCACTGGGATAGGCTTGTGGGTTAAGCAAATGGCAGGGGCAATATCGCAATATTGATCCCACCACTTCATAACAGCTGAGGCTAAACAAGCGTTAAGAAATTCATTCAAACTTTACTTGGAGTCATTTAACACCG